>JANKOE010000008.1:51743130-51757060 GCA_026284465.1 Erythroxylum citrifolium | reverse complement strand
CTGAACTTTCAGTATTTGCGAGCTTAAAGAGAAATTAAGACAATTTATTTTCTTGCTCATGCATCATGCTAGCATATATGCACATAAATACGGAATGTTTTCACATAAAAAGTGGTACATGCATTCATTGACAACTTCTAGGTATAAATGATATTAAATGTGAATTTATTGAAAATGAGGAGTAGAAGGAGTAGAAAGAGTGATCTTGGTATGAGTTGTAATAAGGAAAGATTTAGAAACAAGATTGGCAGTGATCTGGAAAATGTTGACTGAGTATGCTTCAATCTTTTAGCCATAACGTTTTTTCTAGTCATCCAAACGAGATTATTCTTGATTTGAATTAAATTATATATATATGGCTACATTTTGTATGAAGACATTGAATTTCCATTCTGTCTCTAAGAGTCTCAAAATTTGTCATGAAGTGAAAAATTGGGTGCAGTGTTGGTGTATGAATGAAAATTTTATCTTCTGACTTTAGGGGCAAATTTGGGATTTATATAAATATATTTGGGCAACATTTCCTTCAGGAAAGTTATAGATCGTTCTTTTATCTTTCTAACGGTATATTATATAAAAAATGTGAACATCTGAGTCAAAAGTTATGATCTTTACAAGTGGAGACGTTCAGGAGCAAAAGTAAGACGAAGTTACTATTCACCCTATCGTCTTAGTTTTGCTAACGTCGTCTTCGTCTTAGTTTTGTTCTTGCTGACGTCATCTTTGTCTTAGTCTTGCTGACATCATCTTTGTCTTAGTTTTGTTCTTGCTGACGTCATCATCATCTTAGTTTGACTTTTTGCGTCTTAGTTTGACCGTCTCATTTTGCTTTGTCTCAGTATAACGTCAGCATTCGTCTCATGACGTCAGCATCATCTCATTTTGACTAGAACATCTTCTAGTCCAAATTTGGTCCTCTAGATTATAGAATTGGTCTTTAAGGTCTTCATAATAGTTGTAGCTCTTGAAGTTTTCTTTCCAACCAGCTAAAGAACACCTCAATCTGATATCTGTAGGGAAAGTTACGATAATTTCCCCAACCTTATATCGTCTGATGACGTCACTTCATCTCAAAAATGACGTCATATCTTCTAATCCATTTTCGACCCCTCAGATGAAAGAATTTGCCTTTGACGTCTTCTTAAGAGTTGTAGCTCTATAAGTCTTCTTTCCAATGGTCAAAAAACGAAATCAATCCAATATTTCTTGTGAACGTTATGGAAATTGTACCAAACCAGGTTCGTTTTGATTAAGGTCATAAACATGGTTGCTTCTTTTGGCCATAACTTCTTCCCTAGACCTCCAAATGACTTGATTCTTGAACCATTGGTTTTGTAAGACATTGTTCTACATCTTGACCAAGAATCATAGCTATATGAAGTAAATGCAAAAAGATTGAGTGAAAAAAGTGGGACGGGTATAGTGAGTGTGTTCTTAAGTAATATGAACTGGTGTTATTCCACTGAACATACTTTGGTATTTTGATGATTTTTGGAGTTCTACTAATCTAAATGAGATGATTTCTGATTTGTGGTAAACTAGAGATATAGAGCTACAAATTATATGAAAGAAGTGAATTGTAATTCAGTTCCTAAGACTTTCAAGTTTTTGGTGGAAGTTGTGCATAGGATACTGTTATAGACAAGAGCAATCCAAGAATATTAGAAGTATATCTTTTGAATTACTGAACTAGATTGAATGGATTTTGAGGCATTAGAAACTTAAGACAAGGGGGAACACTGTCTAGAAGAAAGTGTTTAGAACAGAATGTTCAAGGTTATTTTTGGCAAGACACTTAAGTTTAAAAGAATATAAGCCTATGAAGAAGGATACAATGGACTTTTTGGACTCATTAAGGGCATAATTGGTAGAAGAAGTGTTGTCTTGCTTATAAATGAAGAAGAAAAACGTGAATGGGAGGATAGTAGTAGTGATTTATGAAAATGAGTAAGAAAGAGATAAGAGAGAGAAAACATGAAAGAGAGAGAGAGAGAGAGAAGAGAAAACAAGCTAGGGTTTTAATTTCCTTAGTCTTCAAGAGAGATTTTGAAGTTGTTCAAGAAGATAAAATGTAAGAGGAAGAAAAGAGCTTCCATTTGAGCTAAAGATCTTTTCATTTGGTAAAGAATCAAGGTATGATCATTTGAATCTTTGGATTTTTGGAAGGGTTCTAGTTTATGGAGTTTAGAAAAATGCTTGGGTTTAAATATGCTAGAATCAATTTTTGTGATTTTGCATTGTAGGATTTTCAATTGAATTCCTATTGAATGAGAATTTGGATATTATGAGATCATATGAGGTTAGAAAAGAGATGACAAGAAATTAAGTTATGATATAGAGTAATCAAGTGTTCTTAAGATGTGAGCTTGAAAAGGGAAAAGATTGAAAGGAGAATTTAGAATGATCATGTACAAATGAAGTGTAAGTCTAAGTTCAATGAGACATATATGAATTTTGAAATGGGAATGAGCTTAAATGTGTTCGAGAACATACCCGGGATTGTCATTAAGCATACATTATACATAGCCATATAACTATTTGGGCATAAACGAGTTTTGTAACGGGTCTGAATTGTGTATTGCATAAATTGTGGTGTGCAGATTAAACATCTGCATACAGGCGTTCCAGAATTTGGAAGCAAATGCTATTTGGAGCGTACTGTGAGTAGACCTAAATGGTCTTACTTTATTGTTTGTTTGTTTATGTTATGAATTGAGTGATCCTGAATGATTATGAATGTGTAAATGTAATTGTATATAAATGAAATTGTGAATTCTCCTCTTCAATGTGGAATGCCGGACTAAGATCCGACGATATGAAAAAGTGTTTGAATGGGTTATGTAATTATGAGTGATGCATTCCATTGCATGGATGCATGAAACATAATGGCAGTTGTGACCAGAGTAGCCACCGATCAAAGCTACAAGCTCAACGTGTGAAAAAGAGCCTAGAGCTCAAAAGTGATTCAGAGCCTCAGGCTCAACGTCTAATGAGCCCGATATGGGACAGTTATCAATGAGCCCGGTATCCAATGGATACGGGACAGTTTAGGCACTCAGTCACAACAAAATAACAAATGGAAAGAGAGTCTCATGTGCACTGCATATTCATGGTATGAACAATTAGAATAGTTTGAATGATTTCTGAATGTAATATGCGTTGAATGTAATATGTGAAATAACTGATTAAGTGTATGTGATTTATTATGATGGTTAATGAACTTATGTGAATGATATGAATTGTATGTGTTATGTTATGAGTGAGCCATCGATGATGGTCACTCACTGAGTTCGCAAAACTCACCCAAAATTTGCAAATATTTTTCATGACTCAGAAAAATATCCCGTTAGGCCAATGGGAATATACCTACAGCATTCAGGTGAAGGATAGAGGTTGGGATCAGTTCGCGTCTACATTTGTATTTTCTCTATTTTACATTGAATTGTATCTTCCGCCACTTTTTGTGTAAATTTGTATTCTGAAATGACTCAACTGTTTTGTATTTATAAAAGGGCCCGAATGGCTATTGAAAATTGTGTTAATTGAAAATGTTTGTGAATGGTCGTGGGCCCAATTTGAGTATCGATTTCCGCATATATGTTTTTGGTTTCAATTAAAAAAAAGTATACCGATTTATGACTAATTGAGTGTTCTAGCACGTCATCCTTGCGAGGCACGGACTCGAATATTACCATCGATGTCAGGTTCGAGTCATTGCGGGAGTGGGGTGCTACACTATAGAACCTTTGAAGAAGTCCAGAAAATGAGATTGAATAGCGCTAAGCTCCACTACCCCACTACCATTACCCACCTCTAGAGAATGAATAGCACTTTGGTTCCTGTTAGCAAGGAGGAAATTATGAAAAAATTTTGTATTACGATCACCTTCTTTAAGCCATTTGATTCTAGAAGCTTGTTTGTAAAAGGATTCCTAATCATCGAGGGATCAATAGAGGGCACGAATGGCTTCAGTTTCTCTAGTTTGCAGAAGGGTAGATCCTGGGGAGAACCTCAATTGGTCCTGAATATGGTTCAACTGATGTTGACAGTTCACAACTCGAGCATTGATATCCCCTATCTGACTGGAATTCATAATTTTGAGAGCTGCTTTGACCTTATTAAGTTTAGTAACCACCCTAAACATTGGAATACCGAGGACAGGAGAGGCCCAAGCTTCCTCAACAACCCTAAGAAAATTGGGCTGATCAGCTAAAAGGTTGAAGAGCCTAAAGGGAGAAGAGGGCTTCGGTTGATTCCCTATAGCCTTAACCTCTAGAGGGGAATGGTCAGAAGTATGAGGATTGTGGATAATACAATGGGAAGAAGGGAACCGACTACTCCAGGAAGAGTTAATAAGGGCCCTATCAAAGCTTACGGGCAAGGAAGGAAGGACCTAGATGTTTGTTGGACCAAGTAAACAGAGGCCCGTTGAAGTTTAAGTCAAATAAGTGACAAGCCCCTACAAACTCTCGGAAGTCATGTTGACTACTCAGGGCAAAAGCACTAGGAGGATCAGATTCATGAGGATGGAGAATGGCATTGAAGTCACCTGCAAGTAACCACGGTTTTTGACTCATTGACAAGGAAATAGTGGTGAGATCACGCTAAAGAAGCTTCCTATGGGTAAAAGTATTGGCACCATACACACAAGAAACATGGAAAGATTCTAAACTATACCTAGGAAGGAGTTCCACATGGACATAATGGTCAGAATAACTACAGATAGAGCACCGAAGGAGGTTAGACTTCTAAGCAACCAAAATTCTAGCATTGGACGAGGGGGCTATGTTGCTAAAGCTATCCCAATTAGGAAACATGGACTGGCAAACAGAATGCAAAAGACCAGGAGAACGAATCCTGGTTTCAACTAAGCAAACAAAAGAAACAGAAGAATGTTTAAGCCAAGCACGGACTGTGTGCTACTTGTTGGGGTGATTCAGACCCCTCACATTCCAAAAAACACAATCCATATTCGCAAACCAGCTATGCCACACTCCTACGTCTACTTCTGCTTCTTCCTAGTCTTCCGAGTCCTTCTAACTAAGAAATCCCCTCAGCCCCTCCCACTGTTCCAGGATTAGCAAGTCTCAATTCAGAAGTAGGGGAAGGAGGTATACCTGTCTGGTTCTCTGGCTGAGCAGTAGATTCTCCACTATAGCCACTACATTCTTCGGAAGAGTGGAGTTGTAAAGCACCCTGAGGAGAACTCCTAGCTAGACAAACTGCATTATCACCTGTGAACTTGGGGGTGTCAGTGATGGCCTGCTGGGGAAGGTCTACCTCTAGGGGAACTTCCAAAGATAAATCCAGAGGAGTGACAGCCGGTGCAGGGACCACTGGTATCTCTAGATCCTTATGCCGCTCCAATTCTTGGTATAGACCAGTTGCAAACTTGCGGCCTGTAAGTGCCCACACCTTCCGCTGCTCTTCCACTGGAGGGCGCCATTCATACTCAATGGAAACTGCCTGAAAGGATATCTGCCCATCCTCTCCATACGTGGCCAATTGGAACGTTGATGGCCACTGCTTCGCCAACTCCAATTCCACGCAAATTCGGACATAGTTAATCCTACACATTTTAGCAGTTGGAGTATCCAGCAGAAGAGGTACCTCCATGGCACTAATGATTCTGCTCAATCCTTCGGTATTTCAGTATTCCACGAGAATGTTGTAAAAGCAAGCCCAAATTGGAGCTTTTTGGATGGCGGCCTTGTCTCCACCATTTAAGCTCCACTGCCTGAGAAACAAGGGCTTACCTTGAATGTGCCACGGAGCACGTTCTACCACTGACTTCAGTCCATCCTCAGTGGCAAAGCGGAACAAAAAGTTGTTGGAGCAAGTGATCAAGATCTCCTGAAGACCAAACTCAGCCCACGATTTCGCCAGGGCACGTTGCACCACCGGGTAAGCCAGACGCTTCCCCAGAAAGAATCCGAACAATGTTGTGCAAAACTTAACCGCTCCTCGCTACGCAAGCTCCCTCGGAGGAATCATAAAGACCTAATTTTCCATAACTTCAGGAGGATAAAAGGAGAGCTCTGGAATCTCAGAAGGAGGCCCTGGTCTTGTCTCCACTACCTCTTCCAAGATCTGAGTTGAGTCGTGGGGGGCGGCTCCTGGGGGGGACTAGGAGGTGAGGCAATCGGGGTAGGAAAGGGACCGATAGAGGGCAAAAGGCAGGGACAGGAGGGATCGAAGTTGGGAGTGGGCCAAGAGACGGGGGAGGCACTGGTATATTGAGATTTGAATTTTGATCAGAGATAGGGGCTCGATTTAGGGAGTTGAGTGGAGGGAGTGGGTCACGAGTAGGGTAAGGCAGATTAGGGATTTGGAGGACAGAAGAAAATGAAGGTAAAGGGGAAAGGGGGGAACGAGAGGAAGGAGAAGAAGAAGAAAGAGACGCCATAGCAGAAGATATAAGCTCGCCGGAATCTCCACCGTTAGACAATCTTGCTCGCCGGAAATGCTCTCATCGCTCTCTCTATTATTATTTCATTTACTATCTTGGAAATTACGTGAAGAAATATTAAATATTGGGAACAGGTCATTGTAGTTTGTATAGTTATCATTGAGGGCGTAAGAATTATGGGGTTGATTGCTTTCATCTGGATATAGCTTTTGATGTATGTCGGGAAAAGTTGGCTCGCCAAATAACACTGGTACCCAGCAACTTACTCCTAATTCCTACCTGCTAAACAATGAGCTATTTCTTCTTTTAATTTTGAAATTTTAGCTACGGTTGACGATTGAAATATACTTTTAGAACCAGAGAAAGATCTTGATTGGTTATTCCCTTTAAGATCTTATATAATTAAGTGTAGATGTAACCATTGAGAGCATTATACATTTATAAATATATAAATTAAGAATTTGTTTCGTTATTATATAAAAGAAGTTGGAGCCTGCAGGGTCTATTGTGTATCCTAGTCTTTACCTACATATAATTAGAGTGGAAAAAGATATTGACTTCACAAAAGCCTTTAAAGTTAAAATTGAATTATTTTTTTCCTCATTTTTATGAAGAGACTTCTTCTTTTATTTAGTCTTAAAAACTAGTCAAGTCAGTCTTATTGGTGAAATTTCTCTATTGCAGAACATGTGTTTTTCTTTTGAAAAAAAAAAGGAAAGTAGAAGGCATTATAACAGAATTTGAATGAAAAAATCAACATGCATCTCAAAAACACAAAATCATTTACGTGTAAACAAGATGCATGCATGTTATTCACGTATTTAGCAACGGAAACATAACCGAAAAATATACCTTCAGCCATTGCTCTGATGATGTCCAGCAACGTCTTTGATAATTTGAATCTTCTAGACTCTTGTTTTGCACGATGCGATGGTGTCTAATGTTTGTTTCGTGGGTAAGAGGATAGGGACCCAAAACATTTTATACCGCTTCACCACCTCTGCCCATCACAGAGGATGAAACATGATGAAGTATGGGTGTTAACGTTTGCGTAGATAAGGGTTAAATATTAAATGGAATGTATTCTTAACCGTAGGAACAGTAGGAAGAATTTTATAAAAAAAATACATTCTCCCACTTGGTCCATTTAACCCAACACCAAACATAACAAAAAACCAAATATATGAATCATAGTGATAGGTTCTCTTATAGTGAGTATTATCTTCCGTGTATGATATATATAAGATTTCTCATTACTAGCCCTTAAACTTAATGAATAAACCATATGTTTATTCTAGGTCCAAATTAGATGATATTTCTCAAAACCAATCAAATGTATGTGTGCACAAAAACATATGAGAAAATATCAAATTAAATAACTGTCCCATTAAAGTAACAAATGTACAATAAAAATCACATTATGGAACCAAGTTCCATTTGCACTACGTGATCCTTAAATTTCTTAGATGGCATGCCTTTAGTAAAGGATCCGCAATCATCAAATCAGTGCTAATGTGCTCTATGACAACTTTCCTTTCCTTAACACATTCTCTTATGGCTAAATACTTAATGTCGATATGCTTACTTCGACTTCCACTCTTGTTATTTTTAGCCATAAAGATCGTAGCTGAGTTGTCACAATACAACCTTAATGGTTTAGAAATTGAATCAATAACTCTAAGTCCAGACATAAAACTCTTTAACCATACACCATGCGAGGTGGCCTCAAAACATAATACAAACTCAGCCTCCATAGTGGAAGTAGCAATCAGGGTCTGCTTGGCACTTCTCCAAGGTATAGCTCCACCAACTAGCATGAAAATATAACCAGATGTTGATTTCCTTGAATCAATGTAGTCAGCAAAGTCTGAATCGGAGTGTCCAACTACTTTCAGGTTCTCAGTTCACCTGTACATAAGCATGTAGTCTTTTGTACCTTGAAGATATCTTATAACTTCTTTGCAGCTTTCCAGTGGTCAACACCTAGAATACTCTGATATCTACCTAACATTCCAACAGCATATGCGATGTCAGGTCTGGTGAAAACCTAAGCATATATAAGGCTTCCAACAGCTGAAGCATATGGAATGTTCTTCCTGTGTTCCCATTCAAAATTATTCTTTGGGCATTGATTCAAACTGAATCTAATCACCCTTCACTATGGGTGCTACAATTGGTGCACAATCTTTCATCCAAAATCTCTCTAAAACTTTGTTGATATAGGTCTCTTAAGACAAACCCAAAATGCCTCTAGATCTTTCTCTATGGATCTTGATACCAATAACATAAAATGCCTCACTCATATCTTTCATATCAAAATTCTTTGAGAGAAATTGTTTCATCTCATACATAAAACTCTTATTATTAGTCGCAAGTAAAATGTCATCCATATATACCACAAGAAAACAAGTCTTACTCCCACTGACCTTCTGGTATAAACATTGGTTCATTATAATCTCTTCAAAACTGAATGAAGTGACAACCTTATGGAATTTTAAATCCCACTGTCGAGAGGCTTGTTTTAATCCACATATAGATTTATTAAGCTTGCAGATTAAATGCTCACCATCACTAGAGGAGAATCCTTCAGGTTGTTTCATGTAAACTTCTTCCTCTAGTTCATCATTGAGGAACATCGTTTTCACATCTATTTGATGTAACTCAAAATCAAAATAAGCTACCAATGTCATATTACACGAAGAGAATCTTTCTTAGATATAGGAGCAAATGTCTCTGCATAGTTGATTCCTTCCCTCTGAATGAACCCTTTGGCAACAAGTCTTGCCTTATGTCTCTCAATGTCGCCTCGTGAGTCTTTCTTTGTCTTAAATACCCATTTACATCAAATGGCTTTCACACCATTAGGCAACTCAACGAGATCCCATACTTGGTTAGATGCCATAGAATTCATCTCATCTTTCAAAGCATTGTACCACAAGTTCGATTCCTTAGAACTCATGGCCTGTGAAAACGTTTCAAGATCATTTTCAGCTCCAATGTTGTAATATGACTCTTCTAGATACACTATATAATCACTAGATATTGCTAACCTTCTAACTCTTCTGGATTTCCTCAATATTGTATCATCATCCTCTCAAAGAACCTGTTGCTCAACCTGTTGTTTAACTGGTTGCTCAACAATTTCTGGTTGTTCCTCATGTACAACTTGATCTATTGGATTAGTATTAACAGCTTATGGAACTTCAGTAACTAGTTGTCCAACACCCGTTTGAACTTGAGGGGTGTGAATGACAATTAATCTATCACTTGAACCAGAAGGTTAAGCTTCATAATGGCCTTTTTCAAAAACTATGTCTTGAAATTGACCACTCCCACTGATCAAGTCATTCTTAAGAAATTTTGCATTTCTTGATTCCACAATTCTAGTTCTGTGAGATGAACAATAGAATTTATACCCCTTAGACCTGTCAGCATATCCAATGAAATATCCACTAATGGTCCATTGTCTAGCTTCTTCTCTAGTAGGTTGTAAATTCTCACTTTAGGCGAGCATCCTCAAACGCGTATATGCCTCAATCTATTTTCAACCCTTAAATAACTCAAAAGGTGTCCTTGAGATAGCCTTGGTTGGAGCTCGGTTTAATATATATATGGCCATCTTTAGAGCTTCAGTCCACAAGAATTAAGGAAGTTTTATGTTACTCCTCATACTTCTCACCATGTTCATTAAGGTTCGGTTTCTTCTTTCTGTCATACCATTCTGATTTAGAGAACTAGGCATGGTGTACTGTGCAACAATCTCATGTTCCTGAAGAAACTTCGCAAAAGGACCAAGTGTTTGTCCACTTTCAATGTATCTACTATAGTACTCTCCACCTCTATCTGACCTCACGATTTTAATCAGTTTTTCACATTGATTCCCTACTTCAGCCTTAAACATTTTAAAGGCATCTAAAGCTTCGTCCTTAGAACGAAGTAAGTAGAGATACATATATCGCGAATAATCATTTATGAAGGTGATAAAGTATTTCGGATTATTTACATCCATATCTGGACAACAAATATCTATATTTATGATTTCTAACAGGTTTATACTCCTCTTGGCACCCCTTTTAAAATTGTTAGATTGCTTACCCTTAATGCAATCCAGGCAAGTCTCAACATCAGCAAAATTCAAAGTACTAAGTACCTCTTCATTTACTAATCTCTTAATTCTCTCAATGGATTTGTGTCCTAATCTGCGGTGCCATAACATAAAGGATTGTTCATTCACAACATATTGTTTCAATCCAGCAGTGACATGCATCGAATTATAGGCATCATCATTTTGTAACTGAATGGAATAAAGACCATCAGATAATGTACCATAACCAATAACTTCAAATCCATTACATAAACTAAAACTATAATCTAAAAAGCTAAAGGAAAAAAACAAAAGGTACAATTCTTGATATAGAAATCAAATTTCTAGAGAAATTTAGAACATAAAAGATCTTTTCCAAACAGAAAATAAAGTCACTACTTAAAACCAAACAGCAAGTGCCAATGGCTTCCACATGTGAACACGTCTTGCTTCTTGAATAGATGTATTGTTCACTCCCACCGGCTTCTTTAGGTTTTGCATACCTTGCAAGGTATTTAAAACATGAATTGTTGAACCAGAATCAATCCACCATGTGTTATGATTAACATTAACCATATTAGATTCATAACAAATAAATGAAATTGGAGTACCTTTCTTTTCGAGCTAGTTCTTAAATTTAGCGTAGTCTTTCTTCATGTGTCCCTTATTCTTGCAGAAGAAACACTTTGATGGTTTCTTTATATCGGATTAAGAAGAAATTTTTCCTTTTCCCTTGTTTTTGACATCATCCTATCTCTTCTTTCCTGAGACAATCAAATTCACCCTTTCACTCTCTTCCATCAACAACCTCTCCTCTTCTTGCACATACATGGTCAACAGTTCATTGATTGGCTACTTTTCCTTATGTGTGTTATAAGAGATTTTGAAAGGACCGTATTGTTGGGGTAGAGTGCACAAAATGTAATGTACCAGGAAAGATTCCAATATTGTAACCTCTAAGGCTTTCAGCTGAGTCGTTATGTCCCTTATACGCATGATATGATCACATATGCCCTTTATTCCAGTGAGCCTTAAGGATGACAACTGAATAATCAAGGGGCTAGCAAGGGCCTTATCAGATGTAGCGAATTGCTCATCAATAGTCGTCAATAGATCCTTGACATTATTATGTTGTTCGACAAAACTACGAATACCAGCAGATATTTTGGTCTTTATGAACATTATAAAGAGGCGGCGATTAGATCTCTCCCATTTTTCATAAAGAGCAACAGCGTCTAAAGTGCTAGTTTCTGTCATACTCAGTGGTTTATCCTTCCTAATAGCATAGTCTATATCCATCCAGCCCAAATGAAGCAGAATGCTCTCCTTCCACACCTTATAGTAGTCACCTCTCAATTCGGAAATATCACACTTAATATCAGAAATATTGACAGTTTGAGTAACTGCAAATTCAAAAATATATATATATGCTTGTTATATATAATTTGAGACCAACAATGATTCATGCTTTACCAATGTAAGTCATGCTTTTAATAGATGAATCTAGTGACATAAGACTTGCCTGTAGGCTAAAGTTCTACTCAATTAGATTCATCTATAACTTTATGATAAAACTATTGAATTATGTTCTTTTTTCTTAATTCCTGTCGGTAGATTGAGAAATATAATCCGATATTTCATCCTAATTAATCATACAAATATAACAAAATTCATGTGGCAGATTTTATCATATCACGTATGATTAATTACAATTAACGATTTAATGTGATCTTAAAACTAAATATATAATCGTAATTAATTTGAGATGCTACTCCTAATTAATTAAAATCATATTGATCATTCACATTACCTTAAGCTTAAATAAAGCCTAAACATTTGCATCGATTAATAAATAATGCAAATAAATCAAATAATAATGCAAAAATTATTTAATCTAATTTTGCATGTATAATGATCATAAATTTATACACACAATTTTCAATTAATCACATATAATTTGTGCAAATAATTAAACAATCATAACTAGCATGTCAAATTTAATTCCAATACTAGACATACAAATTAAAAATTAATATTTTCATAAAATATTAATACCAAAATGATTTTATAATTAAAATCACAACAAAATGGGTTAGGTCTTGATTAACCCAATAATTAGTAACATTAACATAATTAATATTAATGAATTTTTCAAACAAAAAAAAACAGGCGTCGTCTTCAACCTCCAACCTGACGACAACAGGCGTACGACATGCGTCAAAAGGTTGAGGATGGTCATGATTGCACGACGACGATGAGTCGACGAGCATGAGACGTTAGAAAAGCCAACCATGCAACGTTGCATGGATAGCGACGTCTGAAGGCCACCACGTACGGTCATCGTCGTCCCTCCTCTCTTCACCGTCCAATCACCATTGGGTGCAACATGGAATATCAAAACACGATTCTAACGTCCATCATGTATAAAAACGTCGAGAATATTCAAGAACTCAAGCTCATCTCACACGGCAGAAAACAAAACGAGAAACAGAGCATAACAGAGACATAATTCTCAACAGCTCAGAATTAAGGCAGAGGCGCGATTGCTCTGATACCAAATGAAAAAATCAACATGCATTTCAAAAACACAAGATCATTTAAATGTAAACAAAATCTATGCATGTTATTCACGTATTTAGCAACGGAAGCATAACAGGAAAATATACCTCCAACCATTGCTCCGATGATGTCCAGCAACGTCTCTGATAATTTGAATCTTCTAGTCTCTTGTTTTGCACGATGCGATGGTGTCTAATGTCTATTTCATGTGTAAGAGAATAGGGACCCAAAATATTTTATACTGTTTCATCACCTTTGTTCGTCACAAAGGATGAAACATGATGAAGTATGGGCCTTAACTTTTGCGTGGTTAAGGATTAAATATTAAATGGACCATATTCTCAAGAGTAAAAAATAGTAGGAAGATTTTTTTAAAAAATCTTACATTGAACTCTAGCGGAGAAATGAACTACAAACCTGGTTGATTATAATTTAAAAAATAGCACATCTATCAATAAGTTGTACAAATAGACTTGTTAATGAGAAGTTTTAGTGATAGCATATTTAATAATATTATAGTTAGATTTGTTTGATAAACTAGAAAATTAAAATGATTAATGGATCATAGATCAAAATGCAAAAGATTGAAATACACTTAAAATACCTAAACAACTTCATCGTCTTGAGTGTTTCTTTAGTAAAAAAATATGCTTAGCCGTAATTAAATCTACACTTAACATGCAAATCTTCCACTAAAGTCTTTATACGATTTGTTTTTCTGTACATATGGAAAAGTTGTGCGCACAACTTGTAGCGTCTATTGTGAATTCTATCCCCAATCAACTAGAGTAAGGCTTTCTCTGTGAAGAAATGAGATATGGAAATGACGAGGAGAAGTTAATTGTGGTAGAAATTTCATATATTTCATTGATGCATTG
>JANKOE010000008.1:51672550-51687904 GCA_026284465.1 Erythroxylum citrifolium | reverse complement strand
TAATCGATTTTCCTAATTCGTAATGCTACTGCCTAATTAAATCTAGAGATCGTATCCTAGGTTGTTAGGTGGTTAGGATTAATTAACGATCGTATCTTGATTAAACAAAACCTAAGGAAAAACTCGGCTTAATTATTAACCCACGATTAATAATTATTAGGAGAGGTTAAAGAACAACAAATTAATAAAATATGCTTAGTCAGGGTGTAGGTCGAGATTGAATCGAAGAACCGGGTCCTTACTGGATTTCCCACCTTTTTCATTTTTTTGCATGTTTTCTTTAATTTTTTTATTAGTTAGTTTTATTTTTATTTTTCTCAATCCAAAAAATCCAAACCCCCCTTCCCTCGTTTAGTGTAAACACCGATTAATTTCATTTCATAAACTTTACACACACTCTCTGTGGGATCGACCTAGACTCGCCATTGCTATAGCAGTAGTCTAGTTATTTTATTTTGACTAGCGTAATAATGCGCGGTCATATGTCAGGCCCCTGTTGGCAAAGGGAATCTAGAACCTCGCCTTGCCACATGCCAAAATGACTAGTACCGTCAAATATTTCCACCGCCAACTTCATACTTGACGTTGGAATCCTCTGCCATGTAGATGAGGAAGTCGATGCCGCTTGTGTTATTTGTTATGTCCCTAGTTGTTGGTGAATTTACAGTCATTATTACAGACTCAAATAATAGTATTCAATATTACAAATATTACAAACAAACCAAGGATGAACCTTTGGCTCTGATACCGCTTGTGGGAAAAATCGGGTAATTTTCCACTCAAATTACGACTAGTGAATTTTACGGATTCACTAATTCCCAAGAAAGACTATTAAACAGACTCCTAAGACATAATTATCATTCCAAATAAATTCCCAGTAAAGCTTGGGGTCACAGTGGTCCCACTTAAAACCCAAACTACTAAACAGAATTTACTTGCACAGTATATTATCACAACCTAGACCGGTGTACAAATCAACAACGTACAAGAGAATAGAATAATACACTCAAACTAATCATACAAATAAACCCGACAAATAAATATTGAATACTATAAATGCAGAATAAATAAAAAAGATAAGGAAAGAACACACCCAAAAATTGATAATGTTGGACCAATGGTGGTTGACAAATTAAATTCCTTTATGTTTTGATAATAATAAAATATATAGAATTGGTTAAGAAATTATTTCAGGTGATTTGGATGGCAATTAAAGGGTTAATACATTTTAAGATTGACAAACCTTCAAATCAAATCAAGTTAGTAATCTTCACTAACGTTCAGGAGCAAAAGATGATTTTAGTAAAGATTATGGATAGAGATCTTCAAAGATATGTATCCCAACTATTAAAGATCAAGATTATGTGCAAAAATATTCGTTGGAGTCTGTTCCAGTCGATTAGAAACATTTCCAGTCGACTGAAAAGCAACATATCTAAGAAGAGACCCTTCCAGTCGACTACAAGCTCATTCCAGTCGACTACAAGCTCATTCCAGTCGACTACAAGCACTCCCAGTCGACTACAATCAGTTTCAGTCGACTGTTTTCAGAGCGGAGATGATTTTCATAAGTTCCAGTCGACTACAATCTGTTCCAGTCGACTACAATAGCTCCAGTCGACTGATCGAAGAGCCAGATGAGTATTCCAGTCAACCAGCATCTGTTCCAGTCGACCGGGATTATATCTGATCCTTATGCAATGGCTATAATTCTATTAGTAACGGCTATATTCATCCAAGTGAGCTGCAAATAAATAGTTAAAGATTAAGGGAAAAAAGCATCCAACTTCTATATAGCCAAAGAAACATACATCTCTCAAACATCTGATCCCTATTGCTCTTATCTCATTTCCAATCTGTATTGAGCATTGTTCTATTATCTGTATATCATTATCTTTGTGAGTTTGAGTGATTAGTGTTTAGTCACTTGTAAGGTAGGATTTGTACCGAAAAACAAATCGATTGTAAAGGTAGCTTGAGCCGGAAATCAAGTGGTATTGTAACAGTTCGCACTGAACTAAAAAGTGTACAATATAGTGATTTGCAAAATCCTAAGTGGGAGCTTAGGTAGAGGACGTAGGTCTTAGCACCGAACCTCTATAAAAACAGTGTTTGCTCTTCTTCCCTACTCTTTGCATTTGATTTTAATTAAAATTGGTTTTGTGTGAATTAACTTCTGATTTTATTGTAAAATTCTACGAAAAGCATTAGAGATCTATTCAACTCCCCTTCTAGATCGTTTACATGGTGGAGATGTGATTTTATTGCAAGCCTATGGTAAGAGTCATATTATGCATTGATTGAGAGTTTTAATACTTTTTACCCCAAACACTTGAGTGCATTAAGTGAAATCTTGGTAAGGGTGTAAAGAGATATGCTTTTAATTTCAATACGATTGTTGATGTGATTACTATTAATATTGCTTAGGAAGTTAATTTTAGGACAACTTGACTCTAATCGTGTGTCAATTTGACTTAATAGGATATGATGACGTATAGTATGAATGGACAAGTTGAGATTGATGATGGATTGATGTTGTAAATTTTATAATTTTGATTATCATTTGCTTGAGGAAAAACAAAAACTTAATTGTGGGGATGAGATAAGTGTAAATTGCATCGTATTTTAAGCATAATTTGATTTGTGTTTAGCCGTTAATTTAATCTGTTTGTATGTGTTTAGGTTCGAATTGTGTTAATTTGTTAATTATTTGTGTTTTAAGTGTTTTAAGGGTTAATATAAGATTTTGAGCTTAAATATTATGTTTTTGAGGCACCTTGATGTGTTTACTAGCGTTTCAGGGTCAATATCGAAGAACCGAGGAGTTTCGAAAGACATTCGGGCTAAAACAATAGCCTACGATCGTGACAAAAGCTCCAGGAATGGCCCACAATCGTGGCCTGCATTCCACGATCGTGATAGAAGGCTTAGATGTGAGCCACGATCGTGGCTTGCAAGGCCACGGTAGTGGCTTATGTCAAGCAGACTCGCAGACACTTACAAACTTCACATTTCTAAGGACTTTTAGGATTTTTCGTACCACAGAAAAGCCCTAGGTTTACTCAAAAAACATAAGAGACTATTTGAAGAACAAGAATAGAGAAAAGAAAAGAGCTATTCGTGTAGCCACTTTTGGAACCCTAAGATAGAAAAAGGAAGAGAAAGAGAGGAGGAAGAGGAAGCGGTTTTAACATGCTTTTCCTGAGGCTGCTGCCTTCTCAGATCAGGAGGTTTCCCGACGCTGCTGCCTTCCCAAATTGTCCATTCTAAGTTTCTATTTCCTTTTCGTTTCAATTTTATTCATGTATAAAGTTGGGATGGATTGTATCATGATAAATGGTAGAATGTTGGTGATGTTCTAACTCTTCTTTGGGATTTTATTTTGATTTAATGATAATTTAATTGATTGTGTTTAATAGATGAATGTTGTGATTCGATTGCGTCCTTGTATAATTCGGTAACAAACTGAGAGGGTGAATTTAATGAAAAACGATTAAATCGAATTAATGAGAATTATGCAATTAATTAATAGAAACCGTAACAAATCATATTGGTAATTATGCAGAAAGAGATCCCGTGTGATATTCCGATAGTTTATTAGAGTGTCTTATATCTAATTAGGATTTTGGATAATTTGTGAATTGAGAGATTACAAATTTCATAATCCAATTAGGGTTTATAAATTATGGTTAATGGTTATAATTCGAGAGAGAGTAATCAGCCCTGGGATCGTCTAAAATCGACACCCCATTAACACATAATCAGCTAGGTTAGCATTAATGATAGATAAAATCTCCTTTCTCATAACTTGGTAAATTCTTGGTTGATTTCCATCGTGTGTGCTTGTTACTCAATTATTAATTCATTCGTGTTTAATTTTTGATTTAATTTGATGAATTCAATTCTCATATTTACTTCCCGTTGCTTATTTATTTTTAGTTTCATATCTTTTCAGCCTTAGATTTTTAGGATTAGATTAATCCCCCCTCCTCGTGGGATCAACAACTCTTATACTATAGTTGCGACCCGTGCGCTTGAGGTTTTTGAGGGCTTATAAATTTTAAAGCTTGAACGACACAATTAGGATGTTTGATAGATGAATATTTGACTATATTTTGACACACATATTTGATGTATTTTACTTTATATTTGATGCTTTTATTCTATATTTGGTACTTAATATGCTTCAAGTGTGTTTACAGGTGATAATCACCTTTATGGATGTAAAGGAGAGGAATTTGGGCAAAAACATGGCTTTAATAGGAAAAGCAACAATTTGAAAGAGTGCACGACTGTGTACTTCTGCACGCCCATACACTTTTGCTATATCTAGCATTTTCCAATTATACATGATTGTGTGCACGCACGACCGTGGACACGACCGTGCATAACTTAAAAATCTGGAATTTAATATAAAAGTGATATTTTGTGGGCAGAAAAGCAGAGGAGACTTTTGGGATGTGACTTCTAGGCATGGAGTCATTCTCTAAGTGCAATTTTGGTCCAAAGAAGCAGGAAACACGAAGATTTCATCAAAAGATCCTTCGGAATATAAGATCAAGTCTCTATAGAAGACATTCAGGGAGATTTATAATTATTAAGTTGTTTTCTATTTGTTTTTCTTTCAAAGTATGTTTGATTTCATATTTGATTATGTGAAACTAAACATCCAGTTAGTATTTGGGTTAGATCAACCTTATTGATACTTTGACATAATTTAATTCTTTTATTAATGCGATTGATTGTTTGATATGTTGTATCTAACTGCGCGTTTTATAACATAAAGCCTTAACGCAAGCGAATGCTTTCAACCAAATTTTTGTTAGTACGCAGTTGAATATACTCAACCAAATTTTGTTTGGTTGCAAAAAACTAAATTCCAAATGCTAATAACATTGGCATTAAAAGATAAAATAAGCCAACATCCATTTAAGAATTAAATTAATTAATTAAAAATAAAATTTGATATGTTAAACAATGAATTTAATTCATTAATTTAAGATTAAATTTTCATACGTTAAGAAATAGATTAAATTTAAATTTAATATTAGCCTCACATGTTGGTCATAATGAGCCATTCCAGTGAGGGTGCTTCCATGCTTTATGGATATCATTAGTCAGCCTACATAATGAAGGATGAAATTGGGAACTTCACAGAATGAAGGCGTTATTAATACTCGGCCTATCCATAGCTAAATCACTTAGATAAGTATTACATAGTACATACTACGCATACACAAAAACTATCATTTGGTATTCAACGAAACCTATGCAACTGAGCATGGTAAATTCAAATGCCACCTTACATGTTGTGTAAAAGGAATAATTTGGGTGTATCATGATTCAGTAATGGACAAGAACCACACATCTCAGTGAAAAACATCAGATATTTACCAGAATAAATTTGACGAATAATGGTTACAACTGCTTGAATTGACATGATCAACATTAGTTCTTGATCTCAAAAGTTAACTCTGCACATAGGCTGAATTTGGTTGCCCTCCTGATCTTCTATCAATTCCAGGTATGTACTCAAGCAATTGAGGCTTGTGCTTAAATCATTTATGAAGAGAATACAATAAAGAATTCATCAAGACAACGGAGATTGCAAAGATGCAGCTCGATCTGATTCTATCATAGATTTGATATAAAATTCGCCTGCCTTGTATGATGATCTAACCATTGGACCTGATGCCACATATCGAAACCCCTGTACATCCAGGAACAATGGAGGGCATGTAATGTAAGCATTCCATTCCTTAATTCAAATGTCACTAGTAAAAACCAATGCTGAATTTTTATTAAGATGCTTGCCTCCAGCAACTGACACAAACCATAACAACTGGCAACAGAAAGGAATTTTGAGGAGACTAAAAGTGAACACCAATTTGTATTCTATAAGAAATTTCATAATGAATGTAAATTGCGGAACTGCAACCAATACATAACTTGAATATTCAAAGTATCACATAGTAACAAAATAGTTGGAGTTCAAAATTTACGTACAAAAAGTATATAAGACTCATGCAATCAGCCTAATGTAATAATTCAGTAGTCCAAATTCTCACCCATTAGATCGTTGCCTAAAGGAATACAAAGACACAAATAACAAATAAACAGGTAGAAGTTGATGTACTTATATATGTTGGAGCAAACAAGCAATGCAAAGACACGTCCATGAAATGCCAGCTGTATTAAAGGTCAAATCGTACCATAACAAATAAGCAGGTAGAAGTTGATGTACTTATATATGCTAGAGCAAACAAGCAATGCAAAGACACGTCCATGGAATGCCAGTTATATTAAAGGACAAATCGTACCATGTCCATGCCAAGAGTTCTATACTTTTCAAAAGCCTCAGGTGTGATGTACTCAGATACTGGCATGTGTCGCTTTGACGGTCTCATATATTGACCAAATGTCATCACATCCACACCAGCTGCTCTCACCTTCTCCATGGTTTTTATAATTTGATCAGGTGTTTCCCCACAGCCTAACATTATTGACGTCTTGGTAAGCGTTCCAGAAGGAGCATGATCTTTGGCCATCATTAGAACATCTAAAGATTGCTTAAAATTAGCACGATGATCCCGGACAACACTTTGAAGACCTTCAACTGTCTCAATATTGTGAGCAAAAACATCTAATCCTGATTTTGCAACTTTTTCTACACAGCTAGCATCTCCTCGAAAATCAGGAACTGAACAAATACAAACCAAAAATGCAAAATCAAAAATTGATGAACAAAGGCAACTCTAATATTTCTCAAGGTAGATAAGCATCAATTTGATAGATGTAAGAGCATTAATCTGGTGAAGAATATGCATATTGCATAAAGGATCTTATGTTAGTTGTAATTTTCTTCATATTAATTTCTTTAAGCTACCAATAGTCATTACTCCAAATCATATTCAACAACTGTGCGGTGCAAGTACATGTAACACTGCTATTTATTAAGGAGGGCCCAACAAAAGAAACTATATGCTACCTTGCCTTCCTCAGAATGATATATAATTCAATGTTGAAGAATAATGATATACTATTCACTTGTGCAAGAAGAAGTACAAAGTAAATAAACAATATATGCCAGGCAATATCACTTTTTATACATTTTTACGACAGAAACCAGGTAGATTACACTGTAATATTATTTAACACAAAAATCATCTGGGACCTAAAAGTGTCCTTAAGTACGAAAATTGAAACATATGAATGAATTTGCATTAAAAACAACAAGAACAGCAAGATTCAATACCCAAGGCCTCAATCAACATGTTTGGCTTCAAAGCCTTCAACTTCTGAACTGTCTCTGTGAAATGGGCACTACCCTGATCAGGTAAGTCATCACGGTCAACACTAGTAATCACCACGTAATCCAAACCCCACGAAGCTATCGCCTCCGCCACATTGGTAGGCTCATTCGGGTCAGGTGGCGGGGGAGTACGTGATGTCTTCACATTACAAAACCTGTAGCGGAAGAAAGAAACGAAAGCCAAAATAAAACTTAACAAACAAACATTTACAAGTAGGAGGGTTTGTAAAATTCATTACAATGTATACCTACCTACAACCCCGGGTACACGTGTCACCCAAAATCATAATAGTGGCGGTGGCCGTGCCGGTTTCTCCACCAGACCAGCACTCACCCAAATTAGGACACTTGGCTTCTTCGCAGACGGTGTGAAGCTTCAGTTCCCTCAGTTTCTTCTTGATCTGTACATACTTTTCCCCACCTGGGATCGCTTCTTTCATCCATTTGGGCTTTGGGAGGGGCTTTTTCTTGGTGCCAACTTCCACTGAGTAGCCGCCTCCGTGGTCAAAAAATTCGGTCAGCGTCGGAGACTCCTCCGCTAATCTGGCCCTTAGACCGGCTAAGGTCCGGGGAAAGTCGATCTTCGCGGGGTCGGCAGTGGAAGATGAGAAAGAACATGGGCGAAGCGTGCGAGCTAGAGATGCCAAACGAGATTGCATAGTTGTTGCTGCTATGTACATTTCTCAATCTCACAGAACGAGAGGCACAATAGGTGAAGAGAAAAGGGTGAGGGTGGATTTGCAATTCGTGGCTCTCGCGTTTGGAATTTCAAGAATTTAATATTGTTTTCTATTTTAAGATATTATAAAATCAGGTGGGGTCTGAATAAGTTTTAACACATAAATTATAATAATCGTAATTAATATCTTATTACAAATCTTAATCATTTTTTTTGTTGCATTTTTGTAAATCATTTTTTAAAATTGATTCATTTTAATTAATTCTCTAATTAAATAATTTATATTCATAAATCAAAATTGACATCTAGCAATACATCATGACCACAAAAATATTTATGAATGTTAAAGTAATTTTTTCTTATCTTTCTAGACATGATTTTTTAATATAATTTAATTATTTTATCATACAGTATTCTAATTAGACATAGAGCATAGAATTGATATTTACTTTATTTTATGTCCAATAATGTTGGCTCTGCATCATTAACTACTAATTCAATTAATGAAATTATTTTAAAATGATTCATTTGTTCCAAAGAGACCTTATGCATGGACTGATTTTAATTTGAGTTTCACGAGCTATGAAATGGTCTTTGTGTTACTTTATGCCCTACATCCAATCACTTTGGTTGTAGTTTAGTGACAAATTATTGTATATGATCATATTATGGGTTTAGACCCACTAAAAAGTCAAATACTCAATCCTCCTCTATCATTTTTGGGAATTTAGCATCATCTTTTGAGCATTTTGTTTGAACAAAAATAATAACAACACTCAGTAGAAATCTCGCTGACACGTGGAGTCTGGGAAGGTCTAATAGTACGTAGCCTTACCCTTAATTTAAGCATTCTGTTTGAAAGTCCCTATAATAATCCAATTCTTGCCACAATCCACATAGTTATGTAAAGTACTACGATAAAGTCATATCTGTTGGACGTCGTTTTTGGAGTCCAACATCCGAAATCATAAATCTTGTGCTTATTACCCTGTAAGGTAATTGAATACGCTCACGTTTCATGTTTTTGTAAGAGTTGGATTCCTGAAATAAGCAGGATCCAACAATATCTCCCTATTTCAGTTTATTACAATGATAAAAAATTTGGACTTTATCACCTATTTGAGAATAAGAAAGAGAAGCAACTTCCATGTTTGTTGTTCTGTAGTAACAGATATGTCCAAGAAATCTTTGGTTTCATTGAATTAATGAACCAAGACATCACGAGGGAATTCTCGGACTCCTACTGATTCTAATCATAATTATTGGCATCGGGTCTCTTATTATCACAATTAACGTAACCCTGTAATCCTCTAGCTTTGATGATAACAAACAAGATTTTAACTAAGCAAGATAATTAGTTCCATCAGATTTCACGGGGCTGATTTAAAGTGAAGGATTATCAAAATTTGTAAGATTTACCTTTTTTTCATCCATCTTCTTTAGAATCACTAAGGACAAACAAAGAAATATGCCAACAGTATTGATAGATAGAATTTAGACGCAAACAGAGGCTTCTGGCGTATTTCCCGATAGGTTACCGGAGTTTTGACACCACAAGGAAGATGTATAGGGGCTGGCAAAACTAGTGGACTTAGAACTGAGGCGAAGAAATGACTAAAGGGTGACATACGGAGCTCACGCAAGGCATAGACTTACAAACTATGGCAATGAGTGGTGGCAAGTGGCGGCGCTGGCGATGTCATGTTTGTCACAAAGAGGGTAACCGGCGATTCTACAATAAGCTAGGTGGGCAGTGAGATTAAAAAAACTTGATTTTTTGGTGAATACAAACTCAACCAGAGCATTACTCCAAACAGAACAACTAGAAAAAAGAGAAATTGTAGAGGAAAGAATAGGCCCTTAAATCAGACTAGGCTCTGCTACCATTAAGAAATAATCTCTGACTATATATTAGTGTATTCAATATATGGAGATAGTAGAGAAGAATTTCAGTTTCCTTTCATAAACAAATAAAAATAATCTCTGCACAAAATTGCTCTGTGACTTTGTTTCCCAGAAAAAATCTACCAACTACATTTCAGTGAGATGCTTTTGTGATTGGCATGTCTTGCTATCTAGACTCATATAAACCATCCCTTTGAGCCTTGCATAAAAATTCTAGACTGCCGCTGTGATGTTTCTGCAATAACCATATCTACCTCACATTGAAAATTTTGAGGTAGTAAAAATCCAAAAACTATAAAATAATCAAACAAACACCAAGGACTTTGCTTTACGGGACTGGAAGCTCCATTTCATGCCTGGTCTGAGGTCGGGGGCTTTGGAGATGCAGCTCTGAGTAAGTTCTTAGCATATAGAGCCCCAAAGACGACAACCTGTTAAAGGTAAGGCAACGTAGAGGAGTTTAAATTGAAGAATAAAAGAACATCTCAAAGAAGGAGAAAGTTTAATAACATCAACACATGGAGATCGCAAAACATACAGCTCCAATCCATTGTTCCCAGCTAAGAGGATGAGCAAACCAAAGGCATGATAGCATGATGCTCACCAGCTTGAATGAAAAAAGAATAAGAAAAGGTAAAATATTGTCAAAAGCAGGACAGGAAAGGGAGGGGTTTGAAGACGATGATTATCAGTTCTTTAAGAGATTATTATATTTTTACCTGTCTTGTAGTCATTATGGCAGCAAAGGTGAGTGCACCAAATGTGCGGATTGTGTAAGAAATAAAAAATTGACTAGCAGTTGCTACCTGTGCGGAACAATATCATTCCTCAGATTTTGCATAGAATTTTATCCAACAAGATCATGGACTCTTAACTGATAAAACAGAATAATGTTTGGTTTATGTTACTCAAGAGAAGATGGCTTACAGTAGAAAGCAACGCGATGTCAAGTAGACAATCATGGTGCTGATAAACAAAATCTATTGCTGGCGTTAAATGTCCTTGCAAAATAAGGCCTACAATAAAAGAAACGAAGTTAAACAATTAAGTCAACCAATGACGCAAAATTTTTTATCTTAAACAGCAAGACAATGATAATTTAATGATTGCAAATGCTATTACTGGTATCTACTTTATTGGACACGTAGTTCTTACTTTGCTCAATAGGAGCATTGATAGATCATTGTGAACATTCCAAATACAGGCTGCAAAATTTTGAGTGTCATGAGAATAATCCTAGAACTTATGTAAGATCACGACATTATAGAAAATGTGATTGCTAATTGGAAAAATACATTTTCAAGGGACCGGTAACTACGAATGTAAATTACCGACAGTCCATCTAAACCAAACAAAACAGACGGCAAATCTAAGATCAGTGACAATTTTAAGAAAGAGAGATTGGGATAGATCAGACTCTCACCTGCAAAGCTCAGAAAACAAGAACAAATTGTTGTGTAAAAAATCTGTGTTTGTATTTCCATATCGTAAGCCTTAAATAGTTTATCCTGGAATGTGCTTGTGAAGCCATCAAATCTGTTAAATGCATAAATAAGAACTTTAACGCCCAGCACAACATTATGACCAGTCTTATCAGAAATTAGAATTTAACAACTTAAAAAGAGTATTCTTGTGAATACTAAATAGTGCTCAATTCATCATTTCCCTATCCAAAATATAAATTAGTTTCAAAAAAATTGTACAAAATAAAAATGAACTATGTTCAGCTTTCCTGCAAGAAGCAGTGACACAGGGAACTATTTCCTGTAGTTTTACATAATGGTGCCTGCTGGTATAGGTCTTATTCAACTCATCAAATTTTGTCATCATTAGCAGACACGCTTTGTTTAACTTGCGATAAAAAGTAATAAGTTTATATTGATACCCAAGATAACCAAGCATCAGAGAAACTCCCCAGATAGTGTTTTCTCTTCCTCTACTGTATGGACTGACATCAGTACCAGCCTGCACCAACAAACGAAGTTAGACTTAGTTTAGTAGACAAAACCACATATGTAGTGGATAAAATTAAAAGAAAATAAATAAAGGTGATAACTAGTTGATGATGTCACTACTCCTGAAAGGATATAGAGTAGTAAGTAGATGCAAGAACAATGTTACAAAACATACAGAACTGGATAACAGATCACCATAATTACCGGAAACAGAATGAAAATTGAACAACCTAGGGACACCAAGAAAGCTATCAGGTAGTCCATTCCC
This sequence comes from Erythroxylum citrifolium, assembly GCA_026284465.1. Classification (NCBI taxonomy): domain Eukaryota; kingdom Viridiplantae; phylum Streptophyta; class Magnoliopsida; order Malpighiales; family Erythroxylaceae; genus Erythroxylum; species Erythroxylum citrifolium. The sequence continues at coordinate 51,675,785 of JANKOE010000008.1, read as the reverse complement.
TTGTACTTCTTTTGCATGATGACAGTTCCTCAGATCTGCACAAAACAATACAAAACCAAATGAGCACGTTGTAAACTGAAGCTGATGGTCAAATTGCAGGCCAAAAGTTACCAGCAAGTGGAACAATTTTTATCGAAAGTCTAAACTATCAAAACTTATTATGAAACCAAAACTATCTTTTACTACTTACTGCATCAGTATTTTTCATGTTGTTCAATGAGTTGAGAAGTATATTCAGACTACTGTAATGCAATTCAGTAAGAAGATTCAACAATCTCCTTAAATCCTTGCAAAAATTACTTATATTGACAAACCATATCAAACATTCATGCATGTGACACACCAAAAGTGGTTGTGGAACTTATCAATCCAAACAATCGAACAGTGATGTTAATTACCCAAGCATGTGTATGCATGTCAATGGGCAAGCCGGAGCTAGCTGGCCTGTGATCCGGGGAAAACCCACGGCCAAAATCGGGCCAGGCTAGGCCGGGCCAAAATTGACATCCCTAAGCATGTGAAATAGGTAGCAGGCACAATGTGATCTAATGACTTAAGAATCTCTTTCATTAAACAGATAACACTTGATCACTTAATGCGCAAAATTATTCAAGTGGACTGGTTTATTTTATGACGATAAGGAACATTATCATGAGGCAGGAACAGATAATGCAAATTGCACTTTTCACTGAAGTTTGAAATGATAAGAGGCAAGATCACAAATATATAAGTACCTATCACAAGTGAAAAACATGATCCAAGAATTGTTGTTGTCTAAGAATTTGAATGAAAACTTCCGCAATGATTTAGAGCTAATCAAACTTACCATGACAGGAATCATTTTGGCGCATTTTGCAAGAGTCTGAACTGGAAAACTGACATATTTAAGAGCCTGCAAAAGGCACATATTGTAACTGGATCTGTATTATCAACATAGCATAATGTTGACCATGGGCATAGAGGAAGCATGACAACTTTTAACTTAAATTAATTGTTCTGAAAACTTATTCGTGATGAGGAGATTTTTCATATATCTTTTAGGCATCACATACTTGGAAAGGAAATTCACCTCATACTGACACGTTGTGGTCAGAATGTTTGATACTGAAATGAGACAGTACTTGTAAACTGGAGCAACAGGATCCAACGCCTTTTTCCTTGCCTAAAAGGTACAGAAAACTTTTCTCAAATAAGTTTTGCATTATGTCACATCCACAGTTTACCTCTCCTTTAAATGGCAGGTGCACTATATATCTCGCTTAACATGCCTAGTCCAAACAATGACAATGACCAACTTAAATAGAAAAAGTAGAGCATCAAACATAAATTGATCAACAATATTTCTTACCACTAGAACAACAGCAGAGACAACAGATGTTGTGATGCGGTTGCAGAAAACTAGAAATAAGGAGAACTTAAAGTATTCTTTGTTTGCTCCATATGGCACTCTCATTATCTTTTCCTACAAAAAGAGAACTTTCAAGTGAACTCCTCATGAATATATTCAAGCCATGAGTAGGATGAAAAAATAAAGTTAAAAAAGAAAAAGAAAACATCATATTAATTAGCACATACATGAATATTAGATGCATAGAAATGTGTTCTCACAATATTTTCAAAAGAAATGTGTTCTCACAACAAAGAGAACCTAAAAGCAAAATCATTATTCTCCTCATATATTAACAACTAATCTTCCATTACCATCCAAAAATGAGATGATTAATCAGCTGAAGGCATTTCTACTGATTGAGGCTAAAACCCTTTGATCCACAACAAATACAAGATTAGTCCATGTCCAGCACAGTTTCCTTTATAATTAAGCACCAAAATGCTTGATGTTCCATTAAAATGAAAAATGGAACTGCCCTAATCAATCTGACTTGTTTTCATTATTCAGAAACATATATACATTCATATCCACACATATCATGCAGAAATATGTTGCACATGTCACATGAGTATGTAATGCATGTAATTGTTGCAATTATATTCGAGTATGTAATTTTATCTCTAGAAATATCTTGTAATTCCCATAATATGTTTGTACGACAGTTTACAATAATTGATTTTGCCATACACAGATGAAGAAATGTTGTCCAATATAAGTCTGTAAATGTAACTAAATTACCTATAGAACACCATAGATAACAAGAGTGCTCATTATTCCAACCAAAGCAAATATTCCTTTCCATAGCTTGTTCTCCCTTTTATCGCCAGATAACGGTTCACTGCCATAAATAAGAGCATTTTTAAACAAGATTGATGTGACAGAGAAAAAAAAACTACATTTTAGCACAACATACTTGCACAAAAAGAAAAAACAGCAAATCACTATGGAGGACATAGAAGAAAAGGTAAAAAAAAACAAAAGTAAGTGAAAAGAACAGTTTAGAGACCTAAGGAAATGATGTGGATACACATCAAAGTTAGGAAGTAACAACACATATGAGTAAGTGCATACAAGTACATTCGAAACTAATTATAACTGGTGCACTCTCTAACTGAACTCTTAGACGTTGAATCACATTTGGCTGAATTAACCATAAAAAAGATATGAAGCCATGTTTTTGTACGAAGAACCTCACAAAGTAATAGATAACCCATTACAATTAACATTGAAATGTCCTAGGACAACTTCTATGTACCAATGTTTTAATATCAAGCATGTACTCTTTTTCTCAACCTGTTCAATTTGGAAGTATCAAAACAAAAGGGAAAAAGAAGACATAAGAAAAGTTTCTCCCATTCACCAACACAACGGGTTTATTTCAAAATACAGGAGGAATGCCACCATAAGTACTCGTTACAATAATCTGATTCCTCCACTAATCGGTCTAGGCAACAACATTTTCTACAGAACGAGGAAAAGACACTTTCTAAAGGCCTGTCCATCGTATCCTAATACAGTTGGATTATATGCTGCATAACTGCATATTTTGATGAAAATAAAAGGCGTATAAAAACTAAAATTTACATTAAACCTCATCATATTGTGCACGCTTCTCTTCATCTTTCAACACCTACAACAACAAAAGAAGAAGAAATTGCATTAAATATATAGATAAAAGCAGATATGAATAATTCATATATTAGCTTGCTGTATAAATGAGCAATGATTTCTTAATCAGATACTTGCTACAAAAAGTACCTATCAAAACACATCAAGAAAATGGTAGAGTTGTGAGCATGAATAAATCATGAAGGAGGGCCCGGTCCTTGGTAATTAAGTAATCCA
>JANKOE010000008.1:51606722-51627314 GCA_026284465.1 Erythroxylum citrifolium | reverse complement strand
ATCTTGAATTAAATTATTCATATTTTTATTAATAATTAAATAATATATATTTAAATGATAGTAAATCAGATTATGAAGAAAAAAAACAGAAACATTAAACAAAAACCACTTTTTATGGTTTTCAGAATTTTTGAAAGCCGAAGAAATCAAAACAAAAAACAGAAATTAAAAACTTAAACAAATAAGTTTTTTTTGCTGAATTTGAAAAAAAGAAAAAAAATAAAAAACAAAAGTGAAAATAAGGGGGCTATGCTTATGGAATGAGAAGTTCATCTTCTTTCAAAATCCAGTAGGCATATGGCCTTTAGAATTATGTGGAGGGGTTTGATTAGAGTTTTCACCAATGGGATAGGGACAATGCATCCCTAAAATTTGTATCACTAACTTATAGATCCTATCCCATTAACTTATAGATCCTAATATCTGTCTTTCGTTTTTAGAGTACCTCTTAATAAAAGAAAGCTTGAACAAGTTAGGGGTGTCTTGTAGAGAAGAACATTATCTTATAAGTTTTGTTCATTTATCTTTTGCCATTTAATATTTTAAGATACCTTACTAACATCCCTCTTGTATTTTGTATTCATAAATGTCTCAAAAATTCTAGTCAATGCTAAGATAGCAAAGGTTATAAGCACCATAATGTCATCATCTTGAGAGAGAAAGAAGCAAAGGCTAATGCATAGAAATGAGGTCACCATCATTAAGCCAAACATTTTTGCTTTACCCACCCCTATCTCCCTACCCTCTATGCTCTTCTCACAAGTGGAGGACGTGGTCTTCTCCCTATTTAAAGTAAACCTATAAGGAAAAGAATAGTGTTTCTTCCCCAAATTAACCCAAAGAATACAAATAGTCTTTAGTTAGAAATGGGTCTAAGTTAGCCAGTAAGATAATTCTCTCAAAGTATAGAGGACATACCTATCAACCAAGTTCATGAGATTACTTAAAAGCATCTAGCCAAGATAATATTTTCTAGCCTTTTTTTTTGTCTCTTTTATCAAGTATGACTTTTTGTAAAATAATTTAGAAAACCTAAAATCCAAAATAAATTATGCCTTGCATACAAATTCTAAATTTTAGCTATGAATCTTTCTATGGTGACCACATTTGCCTTACCCTATAAAATTAAAGGCAATAAAATCCAAAAACTATAAGAATAATTAAACAAACAATAAGGGTTTTGCTTTATGGGAGTGGAAGCTCCATTTCATGCTTGGTTTAATGTCATGGGCTTGGAAATGTACCTTTGAGTAAGTTCAAAGCGTATAGAGAACCAAAGACGACAACCTATTAAAAATGTATGTCACGTTGGTTTATGAAAGATAAAAATCTACAAGTTTATCACTATATGCTGGAGCCAATCAAAGGACAGAAGTTATGGCTTAAAACCAAACATAATTCATTATTACCACCTCTATTAAAAAAAAATGTGAGGCAAAACAAAAAAGAATGAAGAAAAGAGAAATGGGAGAATTCCACCAAATGCAACAAGTTGTCAAAGAAAATATATCTCTAACGAAGACATAATAAAAGTGTATATCCAATGAAATGTATTTTAACATTATAGCATCTGAGACAGTAATTCTAAGAGTATTGACTTCTGGAATTTGGAGAATACTAACTTTTGTCATTCTGTAAATACCATGAACATTTGCATTTCAATTTTAAGAAAGATGTAAGAATTTAGAATTTGTTTCCTCTTCCTTTTCCTATAATTTTCTAAATTGGCCACGGTTAGGGTTGTGATTGATGAATGACTGTACATAGCAATGTTTTCTTTCTTTTCCTCCCGTGATTCCAAGAGTTCCTTCTGTTGGAAAAATGGTTGTGGTATATATTCAACAATAGTAGGTAATGTTGCACCAATAATTAGCTTATAACCATCCATATCACTAAACTGATGAGCCTAATGCTTAAGTAATTATCATAACACATAAGTCAAATATATATGTATTGTAAAATGTAGGAGTTAACTACTTCCCAGGACAATACCTCAAATTTCATAATTAAAAAGTATATCAAAGGTCAAATGCAAACCAATTTCTACTTCTACATCCACTCTTATCATTTTTTATAGCAATCACAAATAATCAATTTTAGAATCCACCACAGGAAAAATTATTACAGCTAATATGTTACTTTAAGAATCCAGGCTGAGGCAATGTATGCATCTCAACTCAAACATAAGAGGAGCAGGAAACCCTGTTGGTATAAAATAATAATAAAAATAATCTCTACACAAAAAATGCCATGTGACTTTGTTTCCCAACAAAACTCTATCAACTGCATCTCAGTGAGATGCTTTCGTGATTGGCATGTCTTGCTGTCTAGACTCGTATAAACCATCCCTTTGGGCCTTGCATACAAATTCTAGACTGCAGTTATGCATCTTTCTACGATAACCATATCCGCCTCACATTGTAAAATTGGAGGCAGTAAAAATCCAAAAACTATAAAAAAAAATCAAACAAACACCAAGGGTTTTGCTTTACGGGACTGGAAGCTCCATTTCATGCCTGGTCTGATGTCGGGGGCTTTGGAGATGCAGCTCTGAGTAAGTTCTTGGCATATAGAGAACCAAAGACGACAACCTGTTAAAGGTAAGGCAACGTAGAGGAGTTTAAATTGAAGAATAAAAGAACATCTCAAAGGAGGAGAAAGTTTAATAACATCAACACATGGAGATCAGAAAACATACAGCTCCAATCCATTGCTCCCAGCTAAGAGGATGAGCAAACCAAAGGCATGACAGCATGATGCTCACCAACTTGAATGAAAAAAGAATCAGAAAATGTAAAATATTGACAAAAGCAGGATAGGTAAGGGAGGAGTTTGAAGAGAATGATTATAAGTTCTTTAACAGATTATTATATCTTTAAGAGATTATTATATTTTTACCTGTCTTGTAGTCATTATGGCAGCAAAGGTGAGAGCACCAAATGTGCGGATTGTGTAAGAAATGAAAAATTGACTAGCAGTTGCTACCTGTACGGAACAATTATCATTCCTCAGATGTTGCATAGAATTTTATCCATCAAGATCATGGGCTATATAACTGAAAAAAAAAGGGAAAACAGGAAAAAAAAAAAAAAAGAAAAGAAAATAATGTTAGGTTTTCGTCACTTAAGTCAAGAGCAGATGGCTTACGGTAGAAAGCAACGCTATGTCAAATAGACAGTCATGATGCCGATAAACAAAGTCTAATGCTGGGGTTAAATGTCCTTGCAAAATAAGGCCTACAATGAAAGAAACGGAGTTAAACAATTCAGTCAACAACCAATGACACAAAACTTCTTTATCTTAAACAGCAAGACGATGAAAATTTTAATGTTTGCAAATGCTATTACTGGTATCTACTTCATTGGACACGTAGTTCTTACTTTGCTCAATAGGAGCATTGATAGATCGTAGTGAACATTCCAACTCCAGGCTGTAAAATTTTGAGTGTCATAAGAATAATCCTAGCGTCTATGCAAAATCACGAAATTATAGAAAATGTGATTGCTTTTGAAAATTGGAAAAAAACATTTCCAAGGGACCTATAACTACGAACGTAAATTATCACCAGTCCATCTAAACTAAACAAAGCAGACGATAAATCTAAGATCAGTGACAACTTTAAGAGAGAGAGATTGGGTTAGATCAGACCCTCACCCGCAGAGCTCAGAAGACAAGAACACATTGTTGTGTAAAAAATCTGTGTGTGTATTTCCATATTGTAACCCTTAAATAGTTTGTCCTGGAATGTGCTTGTGAAGCCATCAAATCTGTTAAATGCATAAACAAGAACTTTAATGCCAGCACAACATTATGACCACTCTCAACAGAAATTAGAATTAAAAAACTTAAAAAGAGTATTCAGTATTCTCTTGAACACTAAATACTGCTCAATTCAACATTTCCCTACCCAAACAATAAATTAGTTTTAAAAAAGTTGTGAAATATAAAAATGAACTATGATCATATTTCCTACAATAAGCAGCCACACAAGGAGATATTTCATGTAGTTTTATATAATGGTGCCTACTATTATAGGTCTTATTCAACTCATCCAATTTATGTCATCATTAGCAAACACACTCTGTTAACGTATGATAAAAAGTAATAAGTTTCTATTGATACCCAAGATAACCAAGCATCAGAGAAACTCCCCAAACAGTGTTTTCTCTTCCCCTACTGTATGGGCTGACATCAGTACCAGCCTGCACCAAATAACGAAGTTAGACTAAGTTTAGTACACAAAACCACATATGCAGTGGATGAAATTAAAAGAAAATAAATAAAGTTGATAACCAGTTGATGATGTCACCACTCCTAAAGGGATATAGAGTAATAAGTAGATGCTAGAATGATGTTACATAGCTGGATAACAGATCACCGTAATTACCGGAAACAGAATGAAAATTGAACAACCTAGGGTCACCAGGAAAGCTATCAGGTAGTCCATTCCCTTGTACTTCTTTTGCATGATGACAGTTCCCCAGATCTGCACAAAACAATACAAACCCAAATGAGCAAGTTGTAAACTAAATGCTAAGCTGATGGTCAAATTGCAGGCCAAAAGTTACAAGTGGAACAATTTTTATCGGAAGTCTTAACAATCAAACTTATTACGAAACCAAAATTATCTTTTACAACTTACTGCATCAGTACTTTTCATGTTGTTCAGAGTAGACTATTCTGACAACTGTAATGCCATTCACCAAGAAGATTTTCTAATGATAACCATAAAGGGGGGAAATCATAGTAGGCCATGACTATGTGCAACAAACTCCTAAATCCTTGCTTAAACTACTTACATTGACAAGCCATATCAAACATTCAGGCATGTGACAAACCACAAGTGGTTGTGGAACTTATCTATCCAAACAATCAAACAGTGATGTTAATTACCCAAGCATGTGAAATAGGTTACAGGCACAATGTGGTCTAACGACTTAAGAATCTCTTTCATTAAACAGATAACACTTGATCACTTAATATGTGCAAAATTATTAAAGTGGACTGGTTTATTTTATGATGATAAGGAACATTGTCATGAGCAGGAACAGATAATGCAAATTGCACTTTTGTCTGAAGTTAAGATTTATAAAAGAAGTTGAAATAACAAGAGGCAAGTTCACAAATATTAATTACCTATTACAAGTGAAAAACAGGATCGAAGAACTGTTGTTGTCTAAGAATTTGAATGAAAAGTTCCGCAATGATTTATAGCTAATCAAACTTACCATGACAGGAATCATTTTGGCGCACTTTGCAAGAGTCTGAACCGGAAAACTGACATATTTAAGAGCCTGCAAACGGCACATATTGTAACTGGATCTGTATTATCAACATAGCACAATGCTGACCATGGGAATAGGATAAGCATGACAACTTCTAGCTTAAATTAATTTTTCAGAAAACTTGTTCATGATAAGGAGATTTTCCATATATCTTTTAGGCATCACCTTGAAAAGGAAACTTACCTCATACTGACACGTTGTGGTCAGAATGTTTGATAATGAAATGACACAGTACTTGTAAACTGGAGCAACAGGATCCAACGCCTTTCTCCTTACCTAAAAGGTACAGAAAACTTTTCTCAAATAAGTTTTGCATTATGTCATATCCACAGTTTTCCCTCTCCTTTAAATGGCAGGTGCACTATATATCTCACCTAACATTCCTAGTCCAGACAGTGACAATGACCAACTTAAATAGAAAAATAGAGCATCAAACATAAATTGATCAAGAATATTTCTTACCAATAGAACAACAGCAGAGACAACAGATGTTGTGATGCGGTTGCAGAAAACTAGAAATAAGGAGAACTTAAAATATTCTTTGTTAGCTCCATATGGCACTCTCATTATCTTTTCCTACAAAATAAAGAATTGCAAGTGAACTCTTCCTGAATATATTCAAGCTATGAGTAGGATAAAACAATAAAATCACAAAAAGAAAAGAAAACAGCATATTAATTATCACATACACGAGTATTAGATGCATAGAAATGTGTTCTCACAACAAAGACAAGCTAAAAGCAAAATCACTATTCTCCTCATGTATTAACAACTAGTCTTCCATTACCACCCAAAAACAAGATGACAAGTCAGCTGAAGGCATTTATACTGACTGAGGTTAAAACTCTGATCCAAAACAAATACAAGATTAGTCCACCTCCAGCACAGTTTCCTTTATAATTAAGCACCAAAATACTTGATATTATATTCAAATGATAAATGGAACCTCCCTAATCAGTCTTGCTTGTTGCCCTTAGTCAGAAACATATATACATTCGTGCCCACACACTTCATGCAGAACTATGTTGCATATGTCACATGAGTATGTAATTGTTGCAATTATATGCAAGTATGTAATTTATCTCAAGAAATATCTTGTAGTTTCCATAATATGTTATTAACCAGTGTGCAATAATTGATTTTACCATACACATACGAAAAAATGTTACCCAATATAAGTTTGTAAATGTAGCTAAATTACCTGTAGAACACCATAGATAACAAGAGTGCTCATTATTCCAACCACAGCAAATATTCCTTTCCACAGCTTGCTCTCCCTTTTATCGCCAGATAATGGTAATGAATCAGCCATAACCCATTCACTGACATAAATAAGAGCATTTTCATACAAAGTTAATGTGATAAAGAAAAGTATTACCTTTTAGCTCTAACATACATGGACAAAAATACAAGCAGCAGATCACTATAGATGAAACAGAAGACAAAGATAATAATAAGTCAAAATGTAAAACAACAACAATTCAATAAAAATCCCGCTGAGACGTGAGGTTTGAAGAAATCCAAAAATACGTAGCCTTATTTTAAATAGTAGAGAAATTGCTTTCGATAGACCTACTAAAAAAAGGTTTTTGAAAAGGGTTAAAAAACATAAACAAATGTCTTCATAAATGAAAAAAAATGAAAATAAAAATAAAAATATACATAAAAATAAACAGAAAATAAAATAAATAAATAAAAATTAAAAAAAGATAAAAGTAAGTAAATAAATAAATAAATAGACAAAAGTAAAAACAAATAAGTAAATAAAACAAGCAAAACAATTAAAAGAAAAAAGAAAAAAATATGAAATATTTTAATAAAATAATGTAAGTGAAGAGTACGTTCGAGACTCAAGGAAATGATGTAGATACACAACAAAGTGAGCAAGTAACAAACAGATATGAGCGTGTGTCTCACGATGTAGTTGAAACTAATTACGACGGGTGTACTCTGTAATAAAACTGTTACAGAAAGGACGTTGAATCACATTTGGGTGAATTAACTACGAAAAGAGATGAAGCCATGTTTTGTACGATGAACCTTAGAAAGCAATAGAGAACCATTACAACTAACATTGAAATGTTAACATCAAGCATGTGCTCTTTTCTCAACCTCTTCAATTCGGAAGTATCAAAAATAAAAGGGAAAAAGAAGACGTAAGAAAAGCTTCTCCCATTCGCTAACCCAACGGGTTTATTTCAAAATACAAGAGGAATTGCACCACAAGTCCTAGTTACAATAATCTGATTCCAGGCGACAACATTTTACATGCATTTTAACCACACAGAAACAACTCACGCCGAATGATGGTAATACATCTCCCAAATCACAAGTTCAGTGCGTCCAAATTAAAAAGATGAAAAAGAGATTGCAAATCCAACCCATATCAGTTAATGTCGACTACTAACCCAAAAATCCAAAAAGAATGTGAAATGCAATAGAATCACAAACTGATCCCGTTTTGTGATTTTAACTCGAGGAAGGAAAAAAAAAAAAAGAGGAAATGAAGCTAAGGAAACAAACCGATATCAGGACCACAAAAGAATAAATCATAGGATCAGGATGAACACCAAACTGCACCTGAAACCTTAAAACAAACACAAAAAATTGCAGCAAGCAATAATTAATGGCCTGGTAACGGCAATTATAAAAGAGAGGGATGGAGAAAAGAGGTGACAGAAACCTTGCGTTACCGGGAAGCGCCGTCTCTAGGGCCGTATTGGGTGAACCGTTTTGCGACCCGAAGCTAATCGACTGGATGCAATAAAGTTGAATACAATGGCGACCACGTGGCATTATTTAACTATCGCAAAATCTCGTCCCTCCCTCGTTTTTCGTTTATTTTTCATCTATGTGTTTTTTCACACATGAAGCACTAGGCTTCTTCTTTGGAAGTTGGAGCTTCCACAAACCCTAGATCTCTGGCGAATGATCTTGTTGATTTGAGCTCTTCCTTTGTCTATTTTTGAGCTCTTGTACAATCGTATGGAGAAAACATCAGATGAGCGAAGCAGAAAATTTAGTCAAAGGGAAGAAAATAAGAACACCAAATGTTGCTAGGTCAATCAACTTTCTGAATCAATCGTAAAATAAGATGAATTTCCTTCTGAAATTTGCCAATCAAAAACAGTCGTTTTATTGAAGATGAGAATTCTAGAGAGAAATGGGTATCATTTTCAAAACCAAATCCAAATTACTCGTGCGTCCCCTGGGCAAATCCCATTTGAAATTGACGATGTGAGTTTCGTCAAATGCTCAATAAGGGAATACATTAGCAGCGCATAAACCAAGAAGGGGCAGGGATTCAGAAAAATTAGGCCTTGTTTCTGAACGACCGAAATGGAAACACGCTACAGTAAACTACACTGAACCCTACTGTTCCAGGCTATCAGACATCTGGGACTCAATCCACGATGTTGTACGAAGAGTGAAAGGCAAATAGCTAGAACGGAATGCGAAAAGTATGGAAAAAAGATGATTATGCTCCTGCGAATGCATCTACACGTTATGGAATCTCAGCTGTCAAAGTTTGGCTACTTTTATTGCTAATAACTCGTCCACGCTCATCAACGACTAAAGATATTCATCAGCGGAGTTGAGCAGTTGATCAATCAGAATCTGCCATTTAGAGAATATGAATTCCGTACACAAATGAAGTTAAACATACGGCAGAGATGTGAGCTTATCGACGGATGAGATGCACCATTCGGGACCAGATCCTCTGGTCCATTTTTTGTGGACCTATTCTGTGTCATTCCATCTAACCCATTCATTTACGTGGGTCCATTCTTGGCCAATCGTCTGCGCCATCCCGAGCGCACTCAGGGTTGAGGCACAATTGGCTCGAGATGTGGAGTCTAAATCTTCTGTCCAATTTTATGGTGTCTTATTCTGTTTTATGAATCTCAGTCATTTATTTATGTAAGTTTTGTGTGGATCTAGCATAAATAAACGCAGGACCCGCATAAATAAATGAGTGAGATTCATGGGACATAATAAGACACCATAAAACTGGACAGAGGATCTTGTCCCCAGGACGTGCGGCCTAAATTTAGGTCCAACTTACTTTCGCATAGTTCGAAATTCAATTCGATCAAATTTCAAGGGCCTTTTTGTTAATTATTTAAATTTATATCATTTAAATTTAACAATAAACATTTTTTATAAAAGATTTTATCTTAGATAATTGAAACCACAAATAATATTTATTGTAAATATTTCTTATTTTTATAAATAATACGAACGTTATCACAAATTTTAGATATATTAACGAACATTTTCATATAAATTTCAAATATACAATAAAAATATACAGTAAAAATTAGTAAATATGTTTGTTAATAGAAAAAAGACTAGGTAAAAAATTTATAACTCACTTTGTTATACTGAAATCCATTTTCATAAAAAATTAATATGTTTCATTTTATATAGAAAAAGTGATTTTTAGCTCATTCATTTTTCTAAAACATACTAATATTACAGGTTTTTAAGCTCAAATTTTAAATATAGCCTTGATATACCAAATTGCTCATTTTTATTAAATTATGTCAACTCTAAAAAGGATCCATATCCATTTCATTTCTTTATTGTATTAATATTGTTAAGTTGGTTCAATATCTTACATTTGACAAAAAAATTAATTAATATCCATTTGCTTGATTTTTAAAATATTGCCGCTTTAAATTATCATCTCTTTTTTTGTCACTATTCGCTTATCTACATCTAATAATAAAATGATGCTTGGTCCATTTAAACATGAAAGAATAATATCAATTTCTAAGTTTGTAGATGCAACGAGTACCACAATAACATTATAAGAATAATGTTATTTTCAAAACAAAAGAATATCATAATGTTATTATTTTTCCAAATGAAAATATTTATAAAAAATCAATTATAACTAGAGACTAAAGTTAAGCTAATGGGCAAAGACAATAGTATGGTATTTTCTTTGTCAAGCTACATAAAACCATGCAAGTAAGGATTTATGTCTTCAATTCTAAAAAAATCAAAACAATCACAAAAAAATAGTAAATCGAGAAATAAAGATTAAAGAAAACAAGCTCATTGTAGAAGATAAGGGCTAACTAATCATTAAAATCAGGATTGTCATTAGTTCGTACCAACTTTATCTACATATAGAAACAGTATTATGTAAATTATACTGGATTACGGAACAATTACATTAAATGAATATTTAACACATTATAATTAACAATTAAATATATCTTCATCATTGAATATTTGTTTGAAGAAATTTTCAGTTGAAAGATTGGTTTCCATACTTGTATTAATATTGAAAAAACAAAATAAGATAACATAATATATATATGTTGGCCCCCAAATTTTTTTCTTGATAAATAAGTAGGATTAGATGAATTTTGGGGTCTTGCTAGATTAATGCATGTTGGAATTAATTAGCATATTAATATGAGTAAGATAATATGACATAAGCTAAGGGAATTGAAGTATTAAAGTAGTAAGACTGTGTAAAGACAAATTTAGCAAGTCCCATAAGTTTAGAAACCTTAAGGCATTGAAAGAGGGGCAAAATGGGAACAAGAAATTGTTGGCTTACATTTTAGAAGACAAAAACGTTAGTGGGGAATGAAAGAAGAAAAAAAAATGCACAAAAATAAGAAAGAAGGGAGAGAGAGGTTTCAGTGAAATAGAGAAAATAAGAGAGTTATGCTAGGTTTTGATTTTTTTTAGTCTTAAAGAGTGATTTTGAGGTTGTATAAGAAGGGAAAAAGGTAGAGTAAGATAAGAGCTTTCTTTAGAACCAAATATCTCTTCATTGGTGAAGGTTTAGAGTAAGAACTTTTTTAATGCTTTGGATTTTGGAAGGGTTTTGGTTCATGAAGCTTAGAAAATGCATGGGTTTAAGTATTCTAGGACCAATTTTATGCATTTGTTTCTTTGGGTTCTCATTTAAAATTCCTATTGATTTTGGAATTGTATCAATGTTGAAGAAAATCAAGGAAGACAAGAGGAGCAAGAAGAGAGATACATTTGAGCAAATTATAAGTAAGAAATTCAAGGTCGGTTATATTTTTATAATTTAGTAATAAGCCATTAATGTCTTTTTCTTTTCAAGAAATGAAATAAATGAGTTTCAATGACTTCTAAAATGTGCATTTATTGTTCTTTGAATGCTTTGTAAATGTGTTGCATATTGTGTATATAAATTTTTGTTTGATTTCTGAAAAGGATTTTTGAAAAGGTATCAAGCTTAAGAAATCAAGTTTCTGAAATGTGCCTTTTGGATAAGATGTTTTGCAAGTCATGAAATACATGTTATGTAGGTTTGTGGTGGTCCCCTAAGTTAAGTCAAGTGTACTTTGACAAAAAGGCTTCTCCCGCCTACCCGTTAGTGGCATGAAGCTCCTTCATAGACTCCTATAAGTTCACGGCTACGCAAGAACATCATGTGAAAATGCATAGTACGTTCTGTTTTTGGATCCACCCGAATCATTTTGATATGCTTATGTGTTCATGATAAGCTAATAAGAATGATGCATGCATGTTTTGCATTAATGTGAATGTTTAAGATGGAAATGACTATTTCAATGGTTCAGCTTGTTACTAGTTATAAAATTGTTACCTACGAGCTTTAAGCTCACCCCCACTTTCCTCCCCATAAACAGGTGATGAGCAAGAGATCGAGTAGTCAAGAGCCAAGGGAAATGTTTTATAATTTAGGCAAATCTTTTAAAACAAGGCTTTAGTTGCATTTGGAGCAACTTATGAATTACATATCTTTTGTATTTTGGAATTTTTAAGATGTTAATGTATTGGGGCTTGAAATGCTCACTAAAGCTTTGTAAAACTCTTATCTTTTGATGCAAATGGAATAAGATTGCATGTTGCTCATGAATTCCTCTTAAGTTGATACATTGCATTTTTCAAGTTTGCATAAGGAAAAAGTTCAAGTTTAGACGTCAGGGGAAGATCTAGATTAACCCAGGCTAATTTAGGCAAATGTGCCTTCTAGAAAGTTGTAGGACTTTCTTCTAACTTTCCAACGGTTTATAGTAGGTAATTTTTGGATATTGGAGTCCATAATTATGGTCCTTAGAAAGGGAGTTGCTTAGGAGTAACAAGTGGTATCGTCTATAAGGAAGTATCGTCTATGATGACGTCATATCGTCTGTAAGGATGTATTGTCTGTAAGGACGTATCGTCTACGATAGCGTCATATCGTCTATAAGTATGTATTGTCTGTAAGGATGTATCGTCTGTAAGGATGTATTGTCTATAGAGATATATCGTCTTAAGTTGACTCCGCTTCGTCTTAAGAGTTGCATCATCTTAAGTTAACTCCGCTTCCTCTTAAGAGTTGCATCATCTTAAGTTGACTTTGCTTCGTCTTAAGTTGAATTTACTTCGTCTTAAGTTGACTCCGCTTCGTCTTAAGTTGACTTTGCTTCATCTTAAGTTGACTCTGTTTCGTCTTAAGCGTTGCATCGTCTTAAGTTGACTTTGCTTCATCTTAAGTTGACTCTGTTTCGTTTTAAGCGTTGCATCATCTTAAGTTGACTTTGTTTTGTCTTAAGTTGACTTCGTTTCGTCTTAAGCGTTGCATCGTCTTAAGTTGACCTCGCAGTAGTCTGCTTTTTGCTTCGTTCGCTTCTTGCATTCGTCTGCTTCTTGATTCGTCTGCCTCTTGCATTCGTCTGCTTCTTACATTCGTCCGCTTCTTGATTTGTCTGCTTCTTGTATTTGTCTGCTTCTTGCATTCGTTTGCTTTTGCTTTGTCTGCTTCTTGTATTCGATGCTTCTTGCATTCGTTTGCTTTTTGATTCATCTGCTTCTTGCATTCGTCTGCTTCTTGCATTCATCTGCTTTTTGCTTCATCTACTTCTTGCTATCATGTGTTCCATTTTTGACCCTTCAGACGATAGAATCCATCTTCGAGGTTTTCATGAAAGTTGTAGATCTTAAGGTCTTCTATCAAAACATCCTAAGATGATCTTAATCCGATATCCCATATGACAGTTATGCTAATTGGCCCAAGTCAGGTCAATATGATTGAGGTCAAAATATGTTCGAAAATAAGAGAAGGAAGTTGTTTTGGTGTTCGTCCTGGTGGGGGCACGCCACCCTTGTGGGATACTCATTTAGATGTCACTTAGAACGTCGGGCCTATTACTCACGAGGGCGAGGTGTTCAACACTTATGGTATCAGAGAGACTAGGTTTAGGTCCAAGTTTGTGACTAGGTTTAGGAGTATCCTAAGCATGAAGTGGGTAGTCTAAGACATGAAATGAACATGCATTGTTTTAAAGTGAAATAACTTACATTGTTTTGAATTGTTTTACAAGATTTGAAATTGGTTTATGTGATTTAAATTGTTTTACATGATTTGAAGTTGTTTTACATGAAACACGAACTAAAGGTTTTGAATGTTTTAAATTAAAGGAGTGATTATGCCGCCTTGAAAGAGAACTCGAGGAGTTGTGACTCGATCTAGCTCTCACCAAGGAAGCACGAATGAATCTTATGTCCTGCAAGATGCAGGAACACATTTTGTTCCAGCTCCAGAGGCACCTAGTGTGCAGCATGAGGAGCCTCCACCGCCTCCTCCTATGCCTCAAGCAGATCCCATAGATCCACGTTTCTTTCAAGCCTTTGCTCAGGCTTTCGCATATGCCATAGGCTAAGGGTCACAAGTCCCAATGCAGGCTCCAGTGGAGAGGAGTGTCCAATATGATAAGCTCCGCAAGTATGGGGCGATAGATTTCAATGGGACTATAAATCCGGAAGAGGCTAAAGCATGGTTAAAGAGGACAGAAAGGGTTCTGATTTAGATGAAGTGTTCTGATGAGGAGAAACTGGATTATACAGTTGGCTTGCTGTAAGGAGATGCTCTGCATTGGTGGGAATCGGTGCTCCACAGTCAGGTGATGCCTCTGGTATTATCATGGAGAGATTGTGGAAGTGTTCAGGAAGAAGTACCTCTCCAGGGTTTACGTACAAGAGAAGGTTAGGGAGTTTTTAAATCTCACACAGAGGGATATCAGCGTAAGTGAGTATGAGTTTGGTATTATCATGGAGAGATTGTGGAAGTGTTCAGGAAGAAGTACCTCTCCAGGGTTTATGTACAAGAGAAGGTTAGGGAGTTTCTGAATCTCACACAGAGGGATATCAGCGTGAGTGAGTATGAGTTAAAGTTCACTCAGCTTTCCCGATATGCAGCCAACATTGTTGCCAATGAGGAGGATAAGTGTCGTAAGATTAAGGGAGGACTGGATTTAGGGATCAAGGAGAAAGTCTTGATCCATAATTTCTGTGACTACTAGCTATTGGTAGATGTTGCACTCCAGCTGAGAAGTTGGAGAATATCAAGAATAAAGTGAGCAGGAAGAGGAAGAACAGGGAACAGTTTTCCAAAAAAGGGGTGAGTGCTCAAATGCCTGAGAGGGGTAGGAAGAGCTTCCACACACATAGTGAATTGGGGAGTAGTGCCCCTACTAGGAACAAGCAACCAAAGGCAGTTTCAGTGCAAGTCTTTATTGTAGGGGGCAATAACAGGGTGGAGAGGAGCAGAAACATGAACCTCTAATGTGAGCATTGTGGGAAGCTTCACAGGGGAGAGTGTTTCAAGTTACTTGGAGCATGCTTCCGATGCAGAGAGAAGGGACACATGATCAAGGATTGTCCCCAAGCAACAAGGCAAGAGGGGTCGCAATTGCAAGCCCCCAAGATAGCAGAAACAGTTGGAAACATACCAGTCACAGAGGTGAGCAGTTTTGGAGCTACAAAGAAGACTATTCCTCCGGGGAGGCCAAGGGGTCAGGCTCAGGCAAGGGTGTTTGCCATGACCAGAAGGGAAGCTGCAGCTACACCTGAAGTCGTCATGGGTATGACTCAGTTATTCAATTATGCAGTATATGTGTTAATTGATTTTGGCTCCATGCATTCAATTGTTTCTGCAAGCATGACATTACATGATGTTGATTTGATGCCATTGGGTACTCCTTTAATTGTTAGCACTCCTCTAGGGAGGCATGTGATTATAAGTCAAATGTATAAGGATTGTGAGCTTTTCATCGAGGGTACTCATCTGGTAGTGGACTTGCTACCCCAACTAAAGGAGCTAGATGTCATACTGGGAATGGATGTTATGGAGAAGTATCATGCGAAGTTGGATTGTAGCCTCAAGGTGGTAAAATTTGATCTGGGTAATGGTGAGAAGGTGATTTTCAAAGGGGACAGGAAAACACCATCACCGATGATTATTTCGGCTTTGTTGGTTGACAGGATGATGGGAAAGGGTTATGAAGCCTTTTTGGCATATGTTGTGGATATTGAGGTGAATGAAGTGAAGTTAGAGGATTTTTCGATTGTGAGGGAGTTTTCAGATGTGTTCCCAAAGGACTTACCTGGTTTGCCTCTGGTGAGGGAAATTGAGTTTGCCATCGACTTGATTCCCGGAACCGCACCCATTTCTATACCACCGTATAGGATGACCCCAGCTGAATTGAAGAAGCCTAAGGAACAGTTGGAGGAACTACTGAAGAAGGGGTATATAAGGCCGAGTTCATCACCATGGTGAGCGCCAATTCTGTTGTTAAGAAGAAGGATGGGACATGGCGCATGTGCATCGATTATCGGAGACTCAACAAGGTGACCATTAAGAACAAGTATCCTATGCCTCGAATAGATGATCTGTTCGACCAGCTGCAGGGAGCAAAGGTCTTTTCAAAAATTGATCTTAGACTAGGCTATCATTAGCTCAGCATCAAGGAGTTTGATGTAAACAAGACAGCCTTCAGGACACAATACGGACATTATGAGTTTTTAGTCATGCCATTTGGATTGACCAATGCTCCAACTGCTTTCATGGATCTTATGAACATGGTCTTCAAGGAATATATGGATTAGTTTGTCATAGTGTTTATCGATAACATTCTGGTGTAATCCGAAAGTGAAGGGGAACATGAGAAGCATCTCAGGATTATGTTGCAGACATTAAGGGAGAGGGAACTTTATGCTAAGTTCAACAAGTGTGAGTTTTGGCTTTACGAGGTGATATTCCTTAGACATGTGATTTCAAAAGATAGGGTACATGTTGATCCAAGGAAGGTTGAAGTAGTGGTGAATTGGCATGCACCCAAGACAGTGACAGAGGTGAGGAACTTTCTGGGTCTGACAGGTTATTATAGGAGATTCGTCGAGGGATTCTTTATGATAGCTGCTCCGATGACTAAGTTGTTGAGGAAGAATCAGAAATTTATCAGAAGTGGGGAATGTCAGAAAAGTTTTGAGGAGCTCAAGCGCAGATTAACAAGTGCTCCAGTTTTGATTTTGCCTACTGGAGACGAGGATTATAAGTTTACAGTGATGCTTTGAGAAAGGGTTTAGGTTGTGTATTGATGCAAGGAGACAAGGTAATAGCTTATGCCTTACGGCAGCTAAAGCCTTATGAACTGAATTACCCGACTCATGATCCGGAATTAGCAGTAATGGTTTTTGCCCTAAAGATTTGGAGACATTATTTGTATGGGGTTCAAACGAGGATTTTCAAGGATCATAAAAGTCTTAAGTATTTGTAGAGTCAAAAGGAACTGAATTTGAGACAGAGAAGATGGTTGGAGCTAATTAGAGATTATGATTTGTTAATTGAGTATCATCCAGGAAAGGCAAATGTAGTGGCAGATGCCTCGAGTAGGAAATCATCAATAGCTCATGTTCAGACAAGTTATCTGCCTTTATTGGAAGAGATGGCTAAGCTTAAGATAAGCTGGAAACAGGAGGAATCGGATTGTGTTATTGCAAATTTCAGAGTAAGGCCGATCCTCAGAGAGAAAATAAAGGAGTTACAGGCACAAGATACAGATTTGAGTAAGCTCCGAGGAGAAATTAAGAATGACAAAAAATCTGAGGTGGTAGTGAGGTATGATGGACTCATGGTTGTAGGAAACAGACTTTGTACTCCGAATATCAAGGAAGTAAAGGATGAGATACTGGATGAGGCACACAATGCGCCTTATGCCATGCACTTAGATAGCACCAGGATGTACAGAGATCTGAAAGAGCATTTTTGGTAGAAAGGCATGAAAAGAGATGTAGCAGAGTATACAAGTAAGTGTCTAGTATGTCAGCAAGTCAAAGCTGAACACCAGGCACCTTCTTGTAAGTTAAGGCCCTTGTCCATTCTTGAGTAAAAATGGCAATGGGTAACCATGAATTTCCTAATGGGTTTGCCCAAGACCAGTAGGAAGCATAATGCTATATGGGTCATTGTTGATCGTTTGACGAAGTCAGCCCATTTGCTGGCGATTAAACAGATTGATTCTCTGCATGTGCTAGCAAAGAAATATATTAATGATCTGTTTAGAAACAGGGGATGAATTGTATGAACAACATTATGATAATAGATTCAAATCATCATTGATTAAAGTCAAAATTCTGTTAGGATATCTTTATAATTCCTGATTTGGAGACTATATAGTTGCATTTTCAATAAGAGAGATCTTTGAGGTTAAAATGGCAATTTAGAAATATACCAAGCTTCATTGTTATGATTCATGGTGCCTTACCATCAAAGACTCATAGGAAGCAAGCTAGCTTATTTAATGATTAAGATAATTAGTTTGATGTTTTAGTTTCAAGTGATGTCGTGGGTATGAGGTTAAATGTAAATATCAAACAATTATTTTTTTAATAGTTTTTAAACTATAATGGTGGCAGGAATGTTCTAGTTGCATCATCACAAGTAAAACATATTCTTGGAAGAGCTGAGAGGAGAGCCGGAGGATATCTAAAAGGATTGACAATTACCTTACAACTAACGAGTTGACCCTAAGCTAGAACTCGGGCAACTCGAATCGTGACTCTACCCGACCCAGCTCAACCTAATTTTTAAAATCTTTTAAATTAAAAGATAAGAAAACAACATCATTTTCCACAAAACATTGTTATTTTCCTTATAACTATCGGGACTAGGTAGCCCAAGCCCAAGCTCGACCTACGACCCAATCAAATTGGGTTTGGTCTATTGACTTTAGGTCAATTTTGGCTTAGACTTAACTAACATATCTAACTAGCCAATCTGGGTAAACTCATTGAATGCTTAAAGTAGTCTTTTAAAGTTAGGTTTAATTCCTTTCTTTGATTAGGTTGAATTGTTTGTTGGTAAACTTTTTAATGTTACTTTCTTCTAGCTATTAGAAAAGTTTATCATCTTGCTGGTTCATACTAAACATGATCATATAAAGAAGGTTGCAAATATGCTGGAGAAGATTCATGGACTATCTTTGGAAGATTATTTCTATTTTTGTTTCTCTTTAGTTAATATTAGAAACTCAAAAGTTGTGCACCATCTTCTTAGGCTTACTTTAGTTTATAGTAAAAAAATCCTTATTAGTGTGGAGGTGAGCATGTTGATGGGATCTATTAAAGATAATGAAGAGCTCTTAGATTTTAAGAATAAGCATAAGTGTCGTTTAAATATATGTGTTTCTTAAATCAATTCAAATATTATTTTTTAAAAATTATGGTTTCATGGGGCCAAAATTTTGATTAAATTAAGGTTATTAGAGTTAAATAAGGCCAGGTGGAGTAAATAAAGAGGATATTTACAGAACAAGAAAAGAGACAGTGAGGAGCTTTTGTCATCAACCACCTTCAGAAACCCTAGAGAGAAATCATTGAGAGATAGAGGAAGAGAAGAAGGAAGAGAGAAGAGGAGAAGAAGCTAACTCGACGTACTTTTCGGATAAGAAGGTTTCCCAACATCGTTGCCGCCTATCATCCATTTAGATTGTATTTCCTATTTAATTTCACTTTGATTATTGTATAGAATTGGAATGAATAGTTGATGATAGGATCTAGAATGTTGAGGACGTTCTAAATTTACCTTCGGAATTTTATTCTTAAATTAATAAAAATATGATTGTTTATATGTTTATTGGATTTGTTGTGGTTTGATTCTGCAATTGCATAATTCGATAATAATCTAAGAGGGTGAATCAAATAAAAAATGATTAAATTGGACTAACAAGAGTTAGGTGATTTAATATAATAAGAATTGAATCAGATCGAGAAATTGTGCAAATAGAGATCCTGCATAAGTTTCCGATAGTTTATTAGAGAAATTCAGAACTAATTAGGGTTTTGAATAGATTGTGAATTGAGAGATTGCAACTTCCATAATCTAATTAGGTTTTATGATTTAGGGTTAATGGTTATAACTCGAGAGAGAGTAATCAACCGTATGATAGTCTAGAACCATCAATCTAATAATTTATAATAAGTTAGGTTAACATTAAGGATAGGTAAAATTTCCTTTCTCTCAATTGGTAATTTTTTTTGGTTCATTCTTGGGTGTGTTACAAATTGCTTAGTAATTAGTATTTCGTATTTGATTCTTAATTTGATTGAATGAATTAAATTCTTGTATTAGTTTCGTGCATCTTGAATTTCTGTTATTTATTTCTGGCCTTAGATTTTACGATTAGATTAACTCCCTCCTCATGAGATCGACACCTTTGGTACTACGCTAACAAATTCGTGTGTTTGCAGATTATCGAGGTTAATAATTAAAAATTATTAATAATTAAAACTTACACATAACTAAACCACCCGACCAATAACTTTCTAACAATCTAACTTGCTTTGTTTTATTCTTATGATTATGATTTTCTAATATGTTTCTTCTTTTCTTATGTATTCTAGAAACTATGATTATTTTACCGTATAAGTGTAATTTCAACCATATTGCATACAAATTAGTAACAATTGAGATTAACACATGGCAATTTCTAATGTGGGAATAAAGCTTTTAACAAGAAGCTAGGTTTTCTCCACTGCATGACCAATTCTTATATAATATAATTGTACATTACATAATTCATATATAAATATAATTTAATACAATTTCTCTACAATATAGTTGAAAATAACAAGTACCGTAAGCACAATAAATGCTATTACAATATTCATTAACATGAACTTCATTTCCTTTTTCTCTTTTGCCAATAAATTTACATCTTCTTTTATGAGCTTCATTTATTCTTCAAACTTCTTAATTATGCTTGTTTCAACAGTATTTGTTCTAGTAGTACTTATTTCAACCCCGTCTTTAACATTGATACTTCTTTTCTCAACTTTTAAATCACTTAAATGGCTCTCTCTATAATTTAGTCATCGAACCTTTTAACAAAATTGCCTCTCCCAACTTGAAATATTTTATTTTATTACATTATTTTCAAACACAAGTTTTTAATGTTGGACCAATGGTGGTTGACAAATTAAATCCCTTTATGTTTTGATAATAATAAAATATCTAGAAGTAGTTAAG
>JANKOE010000008.1:51508568-51520121 GCA_026284465.1 Erythroxylum citrifolium | reverse complement strand
CTATAGAACTCCAAATGAGATGATTCTTGAACCATGAGTTTCCTAAGACATATATCTTGTTCTCATAAGAATTTGGTGACATTTGGAGTTAAATTGAGGAACTTTGCTTTAATGCAAGTAAGTGGTCGGCTAAGAGAGTATGATCGGGTTATGAACGTACTTTGGATTTTTAAGCGTATCTTGAATTGTGGAACTTCAATTAAGGTATTTCTTGTGCTAAATTAAACAAGAGACGTAGTATTATGATTTTATGAATAAGCCAATCGAAATTGAGGTCTTAAAGCCTTCCAAATTCGAATCACAAGTAAGCAAGTTGAGTTCAAGCATGAGACATGTTTTGAATGGGCCAGACATTGAAGATGTTGTAAGTGAAATTTTGAGATGATAGAATATTAACAAGGTATGATTTATGTTTATTAAGGGTTTCATAATATTAAGTGTTTCAAAATATATATATATATATATATGACCGCTAATTAGGGTTAAATGGAGTAAACCCTACAAGGCAAGATGATCGTTATGCATGTTTAGGGTTCAAGAGTTGGGTTCCGGAAGCGGGATCCAACAATATGTGTGTGCACGTAGAGCTATGCTCCGTAATGGTTATCCATTTAGAGTAGGAGATGGATGCTTCTAGAGGGAGTGATAAGGCTGATATGCTTTTGAATCCAAGAGAGGAAATCAACTAGGATGGTCTGGTCGTCTTTGATGTGGTGGACTATGAATTTATAGCGCGAGAACCAGTCTTTCCAGCGAAGCAATTAACTCTCTTGCAGTAGTCTTTTGTTTGGATCTAGAATCTTTGGAAAGGTCATATTGTCCACATTTCTACTTTAAAGAGATTAGGGATGAGATGGAAATTGAACTTTTTATAACTCTTGTGATGGTCATAATCTCCTTATAGATTGCATGATAATATTTTTTCAGGGGTTTAAATTATTCGCTAGCATGTCCACAGTAGAACCTCTTTCCTTCTATTTCCTCTATTAAAATTGCTCCCCATAAATCTTCGCTAGCATCAATATCTAGGATTCGTTTTCCTTTATCAAGAATCTTCAATCAAGGTGGATGTCAATTGATCTTCATTAGTTACTGGACTACCTTTCTCTGGTTTGGGCCCATGGAGGTGGTTTTTTCTTCGATAGTTTTGATAATTGGATGACATGTTCTGACATATGAGGGATAAAATCTCTAATATAATTTACAATTCCCATAAACTATTGATCTGCTTAACAGTGAGATTAGTACCTAGGAAGTTTAGTAGTTCACTAGCTATCTGTGGGCTAGGATGGTAGGAGCCATCATGGAGCTTTATAACTAAAAAATCGATATGGGCTTAACCAAATTGGCTTTTATGGGCTGATAACATGATCCCATATTTTTTTTGTGAGATTCAAAAATTGTTATAATAGGGCTTGATGCTCTTATTGGGTCTAAGAGTAAAGCAGAATGTCATCAATGTAAATTAGAGCATTGGATAAGATACCATCATAGATTCTAGTTATGACTTTTGAATCAATGATGATGTTGGACCCCGAAGTCTTCTTGGAAGTTAGAACTATTAAATGAGAAAATTTTGGCGATTAGTTATGAGTAAAGAAAATGGAGAATTCTTCAATTAGAAATGAGGTAAGAAATGGTTTAGGTACAAGATAGGTTATACATGTGAAAAGTTGGAAGTTCATAGCTAGAAAATTTAGTTGAAACATGTTCATTGAGTGGGCTTCGGTGTTTTAGCCATAGCTTCTTCTCTAGTTATCCAAATGAGATGATTTTTAAGTTGGATTAAACAAAAGAGATATGGCTACATTTTTCAGGCAGACATCAAATTCACATTCTATCTTTAAGAGACTCAAAATCTAACCGGAAGTTGAAAAACTAGGTATGACTTTCAAATTTTTGTACTAAATTTAATGATTTTGGTGCCATTAGAAACTTAAGACAATGAAGAAAATTTTTCTAGAAGAATCCTGGAAGCTAGGGAAGAAGAAGAGAAAATCGTGAGAAAGAAAGAAAGAAGAAGAAAAAGAAGAGAAATCAAGCTTGTTAGAGGTAAGTTCATCTTTTCTTCTTGCTTTGATGAGAAAGGGATTAGAGAGAGGGAGATTAGGGATTTGTGTTGGAAATAATGTGAGAAAGAAGATTAGACCCAATTTGATTTTTGTGGGTTTTGGAATTAGGGTTTGGTTTTACGAGCTTAGATAAACTATAGGTAAGTTAAATCTAAGCTCATTTTGTTAATTATTTTGTTTATGTGATTATTGAAGTTTATGGATTTTCATTGGAACATTGGTTTGAATGAGACTTGGTTTGTTTTAGGAAACCAAGAGAATCCTACCCAAGAGCTAGGAGAAAGACAACCTTGAGTTTGGATTTTCGAGCAAATTTAGGTGGGTAATATGTTTATAGTTATTGTGTGATGGGAAAATGCCCTACTTGTGTGTTTATGCTTAAATTTCTTGAATTTGGATTGTTGTGAAGTTTGAAAATGCATGATGAATTATGACCATGTTATACCTAGAAAAAGGTTATGACATTTTGGATTAAATGTAAAGAAGAAAAAGCAAGAGAATATGAATTTATGATTGATTAAATTGTGCATAAATTTGCTTGTGATTGGGCAAGAGAGGAACCCATTTCGTTAGTCACGTGCACATTAACCTATAGCCTTCTCCCGGCTGCCCGCTTAAGGCCATGAGATCCTAAGAATTTGGATTTATTTTGTTCACGATGTAAACTTCGGTTTCTCCGTTTCGTTCCACGGAACTCTCGAGCCATTTGTTGTGCATTTCATTATTGATTTGTTGAGTATGATGCATAATTGAGTGTTATGCTTTGTTGGATAATCATATGATATGTTCTAGGTGATGACATCTTGTTAATTATGAGTTGTGAGTTTGAATTGTTGAGTATTGAATTGCTAGACATACTTGTACATATGCTTGAATGTGTGGCTCGTTACCGATGACTATAAATATATTAGTCATTGAGCTGTGTAGCTCACCCCACTATTCCCTCCTCAGGTGCGGGATGAGAAGGTTAGCAATCCTTGCAAGGCAATTGAACAAACTCTGAGATAGTTAACATTTTCATACTAAGCTAGTTCGATAACTGTTGAGTAGCTTTAGCAACATATCGATCATGAGCATCCCTATATATTTTGTATTAAGCTAATGATGTAGTGTGGATATGTAACTAAAGCTACATTCAAACACTATTTTGATTTAGTAATAAGATCGAGAATTTAAGAAGTTTTTTTTTGTATGTGCATATGTATCTTGTGGTTGGGGTATATTTATATTCTTCTTTGTTGAGTTGTTAATTGTTGTTGGAGTTAGAATAGTGACTTTAAATTCTGTGACTAAACTGTATTGATCTAGGAAGAATTACATAAAGTTGTCTTCATGAAAATTGTAGCTTATCTTTCTAGCTTTCCAACTATATATAGGATGAGATTTTTGGATATCGGAATTGAAAGTTATAATCGATTGAAGTTGGTGATGTTGTATAGGAGGTTTCTGTGGAACTGCTTCAGTTGCGATCGCACTTTGGTTCCTTGCAATCGCACCTTTCTTCCTCGTGATCGCACCACCCTCGTGATCACACCTTTGCTCCTTGCGATCGCACCTTCATACTTGCGATCGCACCCGAAGGGTTTTCCAGCTTTGAACATGTTTAATTCTTTTGGCCATAACTTTGTCATCCAACCTCCAAATGACTTGATTCTTGAATTAATAGTTTCCTAACACATTTTTCTATCTCTCCATAAAAGTTGGTAGCCTTTGGTGTTGATTTGAAAAAGATTGATATAAAGAAATTGAGAGAATCCGTTGGAAGAGCATGAATTGGTTATTTGACTGAAAATACTTTAGTACTTTAACCATATCTTGAGCTTTAAAGCTCCGAATGAAATGGTTCTTGTTGTAAAATAAACTAAAGACATGGAGCTACTATTGCTCTGAAGAAGTCTTTTTGAAAATTTTGGTGTTTGACTGGTGTGGGCTCGCCACCCTTGTAGGAAGCGTGTGTAGATGTTACATAGGATAACATGTTCACGTCTTTTGATTCCGGATAGTTGGACTCCAGAAACAGAGTCCAACACTCCATGTTAATTGCATCTGGAAATACTTCTTCTTCTTCTTGTTTTGCCTTTTTAAGTCAAAAGAAGCAAAAATAGAGGATGAGATAAGGTGTGAGAAGAGGGAGAAGGGTAAGGCTTTTTGGTGGCGAGGGACATTTGTTCTCTCCTCTCTCTCTCTCTCTCTCTTACTGTTGCTTCGATCTATTTTGTCTTTTTTACTTTTTTTCAAATAACAAAAACCTCTCAACCTTTCTCTCTTTCTACTCCACTACTAATACTCTTTAGTCTTTACCCTCTCACTCTTTTTTTTTTAAGGAAATTTCTACACAGCTTGATTTGATAGAATTATGAAATGAGTCCAACGTGGACACTTAGAGAATTCTCACCCATCTTGACAATTATTACTTTTTTTAATTTGTTATGTTATTATATACATATATGTGTAATATATAAATATTCCACTTGGCTTTGGTGGGAAATAAGTTAGTAAAGGGCTACTCAACTTGAAGAGAAGCAAAGGTGAGATCCAAAATAATAAAATTAATAATTTTTTTATAATCACAATACAAATTTTATAGGTTAATAACAAAATATAATAATTTGATAAAATGAATTCTTCTTTTAAAAGCAAAAATTGAATTTGATTTGAATAGTAATAGACGCAGGTAAATTTTCAATTTTAATTTAATTTAATTTTAAATTAATTTTGGGCTATATTTAATTAATTTAAAATTAATTAATTAAAAAGATAAAAGATATAGACCTCTCTTATACAACAAAGCATCACGTTCATGACTAAAAGGGCAGTCATGCAAACCCCTCCGACGAGTGAAGACAAAGGTGTAATAAAAACATAATTTTCTGTAAATCTATTAGAATACTATTGATTCCTACAACCTTAAATTAATAGAATTTTATTATATATAATTAATGTACACATTTCTTTAATTATATTAATTTGCATATATTTTATTTCTAACTATAATGAGAATTAATTAATTTTTAAAAATCATATATTATATTAAGATAATTAATATAAGAGTATAATTATAAAAATAAAAATATGATGATAAAATTAAAAATGTTTTTGTTTTTAGGTTTTTATTACAAATCTTAACTAAACATATTTTTAATTTTAGTTTTTATATTAGAAATATGAATCAAATAAATTTTTGTTTTTAATTAAAAATAGAAAATAAAAAATAAAAAGCTAAAAATTAAAAAAAGAAGTAGAAGTAAACTATCCTAAAATATTGTTATAATTTACCTATCAGATCATATTCTCCTTTTCTTAGCGTCGTTTTGGGCTTCCATCATTGCCGTTCTCAACATAAACCATTTCATTCCTTATTGAGGTGCTTTTGTCTTTACTCCCCATTCAGCCCTTTTCTTCCTATTTCGCAAGCCGTGCATTCTTAGCGTCGTTTTGGGGTTTATCGTGCTTGTCTCTACGTCTGAGAGATAGACAAAGAAAGGCTTACACTATGGCAGATTCAAAATCGAGCTCCGACCTTAATCGTCGATGTCATCACTGTGCAGGTCCACTTTCTAATGAGATGGTAATCCTTCACCTATATTTCCGTGTTCTTAACAACTATACAATTCGGCTTGATGTTTTTTGTTTCTAACTGAAAGTTTCTTCCGAAACTACTTTAATTGCAGGAGACTAGTGGTTGGACTCTTTCTCCCCTAATTCGAGATAGCTTTTCCATGGTATACAATATCACTCTTTTTCCTTGTCACTTACTTTTTTTTTCTCAATTTTCTTTTCTTTTCTTGTGAATAATCTTGAAAGGGATGTCTGGTATTTACCTGAAACCATGGATGTGTACATGTGATTGTATAGTCTACGATTCCTTTTTTATGTGTTTACGTGGAATAAAAATTTGTAAAAAGCTTTGGAGGGTAAAAATACAAGACCATGAACGATGGAATAATCTTGAGAGTTTGGTTGATATTTAACTGAAACTAGTAAAGGGGTGATAATATAATACCATGATAAACCATCTCAGACGAGAGGAGAAATAGTCGACGTACTAGTTTCTTGCAATCAAAGTAATTTCGGAAGAAAATTGAGGTAAAAGAAAAGCATTAAATTGAGTTGTATAGTTGCTCCTACGTGAACATGAAAATATAGCTGAAGGACCGTCTCCTTAGAAAGGGGACCTTCACAGTGATGGCATCGGAGATTAGTATGGAGCAAAATTTCATGACTGCCATAACTAAAACCTTCTCTGTCTGTCTCTCTTAGGAATAGAGACATAATAAACCCCTCAAATTTAGGAGGCAGCTGAAGGTCACCGTTTAGAGGATCTAAAGCATAGCGAGTTGATATGATGCAGTTTATTGGGGGTTTATGTAATTTGTGAGGGATTGCATGTGAAACTTTATGAAGTTGAGGTAAGGTCCTCTTTCTATGGAGATGGTAAGCCACTTCACATATATTTCTACTTTCTTGTTGGAGTAACTGTAAAATTTGATTCAATGCTTTCTACTCTTAAATTTCTTTGAAACTATTTTCATTGTAACAAACTAGTAGCTGGACTATTTCTTGCCTAGTTTAAGATAGCTTTTCCATGGCACTTTGATATTTCCTTTTTTCTTGTTCTCGTTCTCTTTTCTAATTTTTTTTTGAGTGAATAATGTTGAGAGGGGTGGCTGTTATTTACATGAAACCAGGGATTTATCCGATTAGCTAGACAAGGATTAATTTTTTCGTGTTTGTTCTATTGTGTATGCTTATTTGGAAGAAAATTTGTAGGAAGCTTTGTGCTTAAAATCGTTTGATTGATTGTTAAATATGAATATAAGGGGAAAATACATAGGTGCTCGTAAAAACTTGTGTTCAACACTTGTTCAATTTTTAGTTGTTTTTCCCCCGTTCTATTTAGAGGATTGTACCCCTTTTGATTTTTCACCACTTATTTTGTGTTGCGTATGAATCTTATTCATATACGTTGAAATTGGATTAGAAAGAGAAATAGCAGTAGGAACAAAGATTATTGAGCTTGGGGTAAAATATTAATATTTCATATGTGCCTTTCACTCCTCTGCTTGGTTAAGTTCCAACTATGTGTGATCATATTACTCAATCCGTAAATAGGGGGAAAAACTGCAATTCATTGTTTATGATATTGAACGTGGGATAATTTAGTAAATTTAGACATTCATACCCAATGCTTTGTTAAAGCCTAACAAACAAGCTATCGATATATGTATGTTTTTGTAGATGATAAGCTTTGTTCTGTTTAGTTACAATCCGAATTGCTTATAATAGACATACATAAGCTGGCTATTGCGCTTACATTTATTATTGCTACAATTCAGATTGGTTCTGCTGTTGGTGGTACAGCAAGTGCATTCTATGGCTTTAACCATGGTAATGTGTTCATCTCTTTCACACCTTCCCGCTGTCGCTTGTTTAGTGAAGTTGACAGGGTCTCAGGGTTATGTGTATCTGTGCAGTGCTTTGCTTAACTATCTTGTTTAGTGAAGTTGACAGGGTGTCAGGGTTATGTGTATGTGTGCACTGTGCTTTGCTTAACTGTCTTGTTTGAGATACAATGTTCTGGCTGTAGCGTGCTTGCTTCATTTCTCCGTGTAAATCTGTTTTAGTTTAGTATTTCATTTGAATTCTGTTAATGAATTGCTTTGAAATGTTCCAAGGAAAACCCAAAACAGTTTTTGAACTAGATAAATCTATGCTTTTCAATTTGTATGCTCTATTGCTACAAAAAAGTCCATTAAATTGAAGTATGCATATACTTAATTGTACTTATGGAAAATATTGTGAAAAGGAATGAAGTTATGATAAGAGAAATAAGAAGTAACCAATGGGCCTCACCTCTGCATGCTGCAGAAGAAAGTTATGTTAAGTTTATTTGTGTGATACCCAAATTAGAATTATCACTCTTCTGTCACATCCACTAATAGGGTATGTGCATTTACTCTTGTGCAAGTACACATATGAATATGAAGAAATCTATAGGCTATTGTAAACCCTACTCATTTCTTCAAGTTAGCTGCGCATGTTAGTTTATTCAAATATTTAGGTAAATCTGAAATGACGACTCTTCATGTTAATCTTCATAGCTGCTATCATCTGACATCCTGTTTAAGTTATTTTATAACTTGTCTGATCATGATGTTTGAGGGTACTTTTACCTAAACTTTGATTCGTCAACTCTAATGTTGATCATACCTCTTGGACTTCATTATTATTTTCGTTGACACATTTGTTTCTTGATGCAGTGATGCCAGTTGTTCAGAAGTGGGTAAAAGGACCAATGTGGTTGCATTTCCTTATTGGTGTATGTTTTTGCGTTTCAAAACTTTTTCTATTGCTTATCCAAATTTACCAACCCAAAAGAACCTGCACTGATAACGAGTTGCCCCTGTGATTTTCAACAAATATTTGCATCCGTCAGAACCTAACATTTTGGCTAACATGGTATCTTGGATCCCATCAACTTGTTTATGATTGATGCTTGTGGTCTGACTAGTAGACTTTGTCATCTGGTATACATGGGGCCATGTGCTTTTAATTATACTTCATGATTTACTAACTCTTTGCATATAGCTATAAAATTTTGTGCCTTAAATATTTTAACAGGTTTAGTAATCAGTTGAGGATGCTGATGACTTGCTTGCAATATATATAAAAATGTTTTTGAAGGCTCATGATGCCGCTTAAGTTGCTTTTTGTTATGTATTTCCTTGATGGAAATCATTTCCTGCTGGAATCTGGAATGCTAAAAACTATTTTTGCATATGCAGGCACCACCTGTTATGATATTCTCTTCAGCTTGTGCAGGGTTGACAGGTTAGCAATTCTCTTCCAAAATCTATTCTATGTACTTTAAATGAGTGATGCAATTTTTGGCAAGCATGATTTGCTGCTTATGTTTATAATCCTTCATGCTATCTATGAAATATTGTTTGATGTTTGACAAGTTGAATTATTGCGAAGCTATTTTCAAATTCAATTTGAAGCAACAAGATCCTACGCAAAATTTTACATACCAACTTCAAAAAATTTTGAACCCTGACAAGATGATAATTTAGCTTTTGTGAATCAAACAATAGTCAGTCAATTATTACGTGCTCATCATCAATATGCTGTGTAGAAGTAGATGCAAAGGCCTTCAACATATTTTGGAGAATTGATGATCTATAGGTTATTTATGAGACCGAGAGAAAAGCAGTTCCCAGTTGTTGCTTGAAGTGACTGCAATGGCAAGAACTATTTGAGGATGAGAAACTTTGACCTTGCTCTAAACTCAAGCAAAGTGTTACTAGCTGAATCACCTTGTAATGCTTCAAAGATGAACTGTACTAAATATTTGACATTCTTTTATGTGGAAGTCGTTATAGTTATCCTGGGAAAACGAAGAAGTCTTGCATTTAGCAATAACATTATCTTACATTTCAAACTTCTAAAATCCATCTCAACTCACAAGATCGTGCATTTCAAAATGTTTTCATCTGTTGGTATTGTGTGCGCGATTCTGTTACAGCTTATTGTTACTGATAGGAACTTAAATTGCAGCTTGCTGTTGTGAAAGCTTAACTTGCAGTTCTACTTGGTCTACATTTTATTATAATGTGCATTTCTTATGGATATTTATTCTATTGCAAGGTGATGTTAGCTACTAGCTTGTGTGCATTAGTATTCTCATGGAGGTATTTCGTGTAAAATCTACAGGTGGTGCGGTTCCAGCACTAGCTCAGTTGGCTTCTTCTTCTTATCATGCAACAGTATCATCTCCTTCACAGGATGACAAAAAAATGTACAAGTCCAGAAATTCCTCCACTTTATGAAATTTGCTCTATCGTTACATGTCCGCAATGATATAGGTGCAGAGAGAGGGTCTGTTTTACCGATGTATATGTTCCTTGCAGCATAAAGATAGACCTTATGTCGTGCAAAGAAATAATTATGCATTGTAATTATGTTATTCTTTTGTTGGCAATTATTTACATCCCTAGTCTTGTATTTTGTAAGAGAGTAACATTGCTATATTTGTGGAAGAGGAGCATGTCCATTCCTGATGATAGATACCGTATAGAGCCTTTATAAGAGATATTATGTTCTACTATCATATTCTTTTTATTTTTTCCCCCTAACGGGACCAAATCTTCTAGCCCCTTATTCTGGCCCTACCTTATCTCCTTTTGATCCAAGCCATTCATTTATGTGATGGCTCCTTATTTTGGCCCTACCCTGTACCCGGGCCAGAGGATTTCAGCTGCCCCCTAACGTTGAAAAGTACCTACCAATTCTAATAAATGAGAAAGTGCGCCTAATTTTTCACTAATCATACTAAACCAGTTTGCGTTTTATACTGATTCTTCAAATTAGAGACTCTGACAAACGTTGTGATTTAAGATTACAAAGCAATTTGTAGTATTGATAATTTTATCATCTTTTATCAGATGGTCTTGATAAATTTTCATTTTGTTTATCGGAGAGCTAAATTAGGCAGTATAATGACAATAATGTCTTTTCCAATTGTTATCTTAGGGTGCAAGTAATTGTAATTGTAACATTCAAATGACATATAAGGTCAAAAAACAAGAAAATAAAGAATGAATATTTCCACGTAGTAGTTAATTGGAAAGGGAATAACTTTGATTGCTCTCATGCAACGGATGTAGGAGATGCTTGTAAACATTACTTTGGGTCTTCAGCGGAGATAGGTGTACACATTTAGGAAATCAGATCCTTTGTCCAGTTTTACTCTGTCTTATTTTGTCTCATGGAATCTCAGCCATTTATTTTGTGGGACCCATGCGGGCCTTACATAAATAAATGGCTGAAATTTATTGAACACAATAAGACACCATAATATTAGACAGGAGATCTGGACTCCATTTATAGGAGGTTTTGGTTTGTTCATTAAAGCTGAAATAAGCCTTCCACACTATTGTCGAAAAACGTTAGCATAAGATACTCCCTAAAACAAACTTTGTATAGCTCAATTGAAAAAAAACATAATAGATAAATACAGCAAAAATACCAATCTTTATTGATATTCATTAAGCTCTCTGGAACCGAAATGTTTTATATCTGTCTCTAAACACTATCTTGATATATGAATAAATGTATAATGTTTATCAAATGAGTTAGAAAAGATGTTTTTATACAGGTTTACAAAAATTTGGTGAACAATGAAATATAACACACTTCTTTCACTAACTCCACTTAATTAGTAAAGAGTTGATAGACATTTATGGATCAATCTATCAAAGCCATACCTGAATCTATGATAGTGTTGATTAAGATTGATTCGTTCTATGCCTTTTATTCCTTTAATGCGTTTTCCCAATGGTTCAGAAACTCTTTTCTGTGATAGTTTTCTGATCGATCTTAAAAATGTCTTGATGCATTTGATTTTATCATAATAGTGTATTATAATAACATTATGTATGAGTTACTTTATTAATAAAATAATAACAATTTATATGAGTTA
>JANKOE010000008.1:51386076-51396270 GCA_026284465.1 Erythroxylum citrifolium | reverse complement strand
ATCAATGTCTTACGAATCCAATGGTTCAAGAATCAAGTCATTTGGATGTCTAGAGAAGAAGTTATGGCCAAAAGAATATAACATGTTCATCTCTTTACTCGTATTGTACATTCCTTGGTGCAATTGCCATAACTCTCACTAACGATGTCGGATTAACTTCGTTTTTAGACTATTGGAAAGAGGACTTCGAGATCTACAACTTTCATGAAGATCTCAAAGGCCAATTCTATCGTCTACCTTCTGTATCGTCTCACTTTTGCATTGTTTCACTTTCTTCCGTCTCATTTTCTTCCGTCGCATTTCTATCATCTCATTTCTTTCGTCTCATTTCTATCGTCTACTTTTCTTCCGTCTCATTTCTATCGTCTACTTTTCTTCCATCTCATTTCTATCGTCTATTTTTCTTCCTTGAACATATCCACTTGTAAAAATCATAACTTTTGACTCCGATGTCCAAATTTTTCATACTATATACCGTTGGAAAGATAAAAGAAAGATCTACAATTTTCCAGAAGGAACCTTGGCCAAAATCTCTTTATATAAATCCCAAATTCGCCCCTAAAGTCTGACGATAAACTTCTCATTCATACACCAACGTACTGCACCAAACTTTTAACTTCATGAAATTTTGAGACTCTTAGAGACAAAACTGAAATTCGATGTCTGCATAAGAAATGTAGCCATACGTTCCTAGTTTACTCCGAATCACGAATCATCTCATTTGGATCACTAGAGAAAAAGTTATAGCTAACAGACCGAAGCGTACTTAGTGAACATTTCCCAGATTTTCAACCTTTCAATATTTTACGACACGCCAAACACTCATAATCTTTCAAACGCTAAATTTTCATATAACCAGATTTCTCATTCCCCAACAGCACAGTCTTTAAGAACAAACATGTAATGCCATTTCTCATGCAGATGACAGTAACTTACCTGCTGAAAACTCCGAACTCTTTAAGCCCTAAACTCCACACAATTTACACACTTCACAGAGTACAATGACCAGCTTCGGGTTTTTCTTAGGATAGAGGAAACAAGTGGAAAAGTGGGTTTGGTGATGAAAGGGAAAAACATAGAAGTCTCTTAGAAGGTATTTGATGGAAAACTCTGTGTTTCAAAAGAAAGTTTGAAGAAAATGATAATAAAGAAAGGACTTAGACAAGACTTAACCTATCAACTCTCAAAGAATAGTAACCTACTTCTAGCAAGAGTACAAAAGCGTAGGTGACACTTGTCACTTTCCCAATACCTAAGCTCTTAGTTTCCTTTGAAACTAACTCTCTTAAATATCATCATTACAATCCATCTATCTCCAAAGCTTCTTTTAATTTCCTTTTTTATAATTTCTATAATTTCCAAAATTTATTCCTAATTTCACCACAATTAAAAAATATCACAATTCCACTATCCCATAAAACTTCCGAGGTAAAAACATTCAAAATTCTCAAATTTTCACAGATCAATTCAATTATACCTGGAATTATTCATGAATGCATGTACAATTATTTTTTTGTGCAACAATCATGTATAAGTATATAACAATTTATGCATAAACATGAAAATGCATCTCCAACTATCATTAATCACTCACAATTACCATTCTAACCCTCTCACAAGTGATGGGATGTTACAATTGTGGGATCTCACATGGCACTTGCAGTACGTGACCTAAATAGTCAAGGCTGGTGTTAAGATTTGGTTTTCAGCTTTGGTTGGCTTCTTCCTAGATAAGATGGTTTCTTACCCATAATTGAATGTTTGGGTTATTGTATAATGGAACAAAGATGGGTTAGAAAAATCATTGCTAGTAGAAGATAACTATTTCATATTTAGATTTTCAAAGGAAGTAGATCTAACCAATATTCTGGAGCAAGGCCTATGGTATATTGCTAGAAAACCTCTTATGTTACTTTGATGGCATCTTAGTTTGACTATAAATAGAAATAACACCAGTAGGGATTAGTTTTAATTATCTACCTCTAGAATACTGGATAAGGAAAAGGTTAAGTTGGTCAACTCACTTAGTGTAGCACCATACTCTCTCAGGACATGTACCTGACATCCTGAGTGATATCTGAGTACGATTCCCACCAGAGTGGTATGCTAAAACAGTAAACGGTCAAAAACTCATTGTAATTTTTTAAAACAATAAACACATATACGAAAAATCGATAATCAATTTCGGCCCGATTTATTTATAAACAATTTCAGTCACAAAAGTTACAATCATTATTGAACACATCAGAGCTTCATTAATCACTTGGGCCCATTACAGAACAAAATATTTGTTTTCATAATATCTTTATATTTTAAAAAATATTTTGAAATACAGTGTACCACACTTAAGATTACACTTTTCAATACAACATAAAGAAATACATATGTAGGCGCGCAATCTGATCCCGACCCGAACCTCTTACCCGAAGTCTTTATGGAGACCTTTATCAAACCTGAAAAGCCACATTACAATTTTGATGAGTTTTTAACTCACAATTACAATCTTCATAAAATCAAATAGTCATACAGTCAATCATTTCATTACAACTTTACAAATCATTTAATGAATTCTAAATATTCACATGAACATGGCATAACATGTAATTCTTGTGAATCAGAACAAATCTATATCATTACAGATACATATGAGACTCCATATTTGTTGTTATTGTTGTGACCGATTGCCTATCACATATACAAATACTGGCCCATTGGGCTCAATCAGAACAAATCACGGAGCATAGCTCTACATGCAGAATCATATATCACGGAGCAAAGCTCTACGTGCAAGCGCTTGATACTGGCTACTCTAGTCATAACGCCTTTATTTGAGCATGCATTTTATGAAATACATCAAATTCACAATATGACATATATATTAGTCACAATTGATGCAAAATCAAAAACTTATAATCATCGGACCTTAGTACGACATTCAACTTTTCAGTTGAGAATCAGCATAGCACAATTAGAATCTCATAGTCATCGGACCTCAGTCTAACATTCAACTTTTCAGTTGAGAATCAAAATATCAATTAGGTAGTCTCATTCATATACTAGTAGCACTTCCAATATTGTTTACATGCATCAAACGCCTAGGACATATATTGTTCAGAATTCAGTACACAATCAGTCAATGCAGTTCAGTAATACATCAACATAATTCAGTATTATACATAACAGAACAAATATAGTGAGACCATCTTAGGTTACTCACAGTATGCTCCAATAAGCTATTGCATGGATGGTCCAGCAATGTCTGAATAACGTCCAATGTGCTCTTCTATAACATACACATCATATTCACAAATATTACATTTTTTCATAAATGTACAAGTATTCTTTTATGTACATCAATGTATAGAAAGTATGCACAATGCATGTTCAATGACAATTCCGGGGTACTTTATTGTGATCCTTATCAATAATTCATTCAGATGTCAAAGCCCTCATTAATACTATGTGTGCTTATAATTTGGGTCATAATAAAGCAATGTCAAAACAATTTCATAACTTCATTGACCACTTCAGATTTTTCTTCTAATATACATACGGGTCAACTTTGTATAAGTAATTAGATAAGATAAATGGAAAAATTAAGCAAAACTTACCAAAATCATACCATTTGGTTCAGTATACCAAAAGTTATACTTAATTTACTCTATACTATTATATGAACTTCAACAGAATTCTTATCTCAACTTCCAATCAGATTCTAAAATTCCTAGAGGCAGAATTATAATTTAGTCTCTTCATACAACGAGTAGCCTTCTGTCTCTAGATTAATCAAAATTAACAATCAACTCATTCTGAGGTCCATAGATCAGATATAGTCCAATTACCGAAGTATGTTTAGTAAAAATTCTCTCAGTTATCATACTTCAACACAGTCACATTTCCATCTTAAATTCACCATCCAAACAATTAATAAAGGTATGATTTTTGGTGGAGATGTAGGTCAATGTCTTATGAATCTATTAGTCTAAGAATCAAGTCATTTGGACATCGAGTGAAGAAGTTATAGCAAAAATATTGAAGGATGTTCAAAACAAAAATCCCTTAAGAGAATTCAGATGAAAGTCGCGATTGTGCTTATGCACGATCGCGAGTTTCACCTTAACTCGCGAAAGTCGCGGTCATGCAAAAGCACGATCGTGACTTTTACAAAAACCTCGAAGTAGCGGCGGTGCTTTTGCACGATCGTAACGTTTCAAAATTTTGCACGACAGTGCTTTTTTGGTTTTTGGATTTTGCACGATGGTGCTTTTCTCTTCTTCTTCTTCACCAATTCTTTTTCTTCTTTTCCTTCCAATACTCTTTCATTTCTAGACTTGTTCTCTTCTAAAATCATCTATTCAGCATTTCTAACTCCAAACACAATCTCTAAATAAATCAGAATCAATTTTTATCATTCAAACACCAAAAACCGAAACTTCATGCTCTTCCTCTTTCTTTACTGTAAATTTCAAATTCTTAGATTTTCATCCAATACATATATTTTCACTTTTCTTTCACTCCATTTAACTCATCCCAATATCAGAACCTCACCAAATTCATTTTCCAAAAATCTATGCATGAACAGTAACATCAGCCAAATATTCACGCATGTACAGTAAAATTATAAAGTATGAGTTCATCATTTTTCCAGGATTTTGCACTTTTCCTAAACACAACTTCAATGATTCTTCTAGTTCCAACTCACCTCAACAATATCTTACAACATATGATTCCATAAACATGCAAAAACAATATATCCATATTCGATTTTCTCTTTAAAACAGAACAGAACATATATATATGCCTTAATTTTCCAAACCCATGCATGCATGTTTATTTCTACACTGTAGAATAATCATCATAGAATTACTTACCTGATTCAGCTATTAATTCCAGCAATGAAAATGAATCACATGCACAAAAAACACAACGATTTGTTATTCAGTGAGTATTTCTTCCTATTGAAGAAGACCAGTTATAGTGAATGTTACTAACTTAAAACATCAGATTTGTATATGCTTTGCATGTCATTCACGTGTCAATGTTCACGTGTGCCAATTGTCACCACAGATTCACCATTTGTCACAATACTAATTGGCCATTTGTCACATATGTATTATTGCCACGTGTCACTCTATAATTGGCCCATAAATCAATATTTTTCTCAAATTTCACCAAAAATTCCAAAATACCCTAAATAATACCAAAAATGCCAAAACACATTCTAGTCACATTTAATAACTCAATTATACCTGAAAAATGTTAATGAATGCATGTACAATCATATGAATGTGCAAAATATGCATGTCACAATTAGCTTATGCATGATGTGCATTTTCCTAATTTCTTAGAAATTTCTCACAATTCACAATTCTAGCCTTAACATGGGTAACGGTATGTTACACTTTTAATAGACAAATTATATATCCAATATGAATTGGTGGTTTTTACAAAACATAGTTATGATTTTTTTCTATATACTGATGGTATGTTTGTAGAGAGCATTGATGATTTTCCATATAAAAGTGGTAATGTATAGATAAATGAATTTTTTTTATAAAGAGAGCTTGTAGTTTTATATAAAGTGATAGTGTTTTTATAGGGTTGTACTACTTGTAATATGAATTAAGTGAATTCTTAAGAATCACGAATCATACTATTTGTACTTACTTCAACAAACGAAGGACAAGCCTCTTCGATCGAAAAATCTTTTTTGTCTTGGTCCCAAATTAACACTAAGCACAAATCTTATTAAAACGACTCGTTTTTTTAATCAAAAGCTTGTGATTTAGTTTTTGATGTGGTTTTATAGTATTGAGTAAAGAAATTTTTTATTGAAGTGTTGGTACTTTTTGTATTGGGTTTTTGTCTTTTTTTAGTAAAGATTGGTAATATTTTTATAAGATAATGGTATTTGATGTGATGTTAATGAATAAAACAAAATAAAAAGAACAATACTAAAGAAATCACACATAAAAGTGTGTATAGTCTAGGTGAATAAAATGTCAATCCCATAGAGACTTTCTTTTCAAGGTGAATAGGAGATGTTAGCAATAACATGTTACCATGTTTTACTCCAAATTGATTCCAATATTCTCCAAATTCAGTACTTTACTTGGGACTGTTGTTTGTTTTTGGCTATTTCATAGTTATTTTGTTTGGATAATCTTCCTTATAATTCCACATTGTATTTTAATTCAATTACCATTCAAAAAATATTATCCAAATTCATCCATTTTCTTTTGAGAGGCTAGATAAGACTGAAATTAAATATAGATCATTTTAAGTACCAAATCTTACGAAAATATCCAACATACAAGTACAATATTCTGCAAAATCATGCTAAAAATATGATGTAATTAGCACGTATCAGTATTCTATGTAAAGAGTAATAGAATCTTTTTTATAGGATGGGAATATTTTTTATAAGATTGAGATATTTGCAACACCAACTAGTGATATTTAAAGTATTGGGCTAAGATATTTGTCTTTAGCATTGTAGTGGTATTTTGTACATACGATTTTAGCATTTGTGTATAAGATTGTGACATTTACAACATTAGTTGATAGGATTTATAATACTGTCTGAAGGTATATTGTTACAATATATATGTTCTTCCCTGCTACATGAGTAATGTCTTCCAAAGAAGACATTAAACCTTTGAGTTTTACCTAATCTTTTTATGGCTGTGAAATTGCACTTCATTATGTTAATGTGCCAGTTTTTTTTTTTTTAAGACTAAGGTATCCACCGGTGGACCTAATGACTAAATCTCTTACTGGTTTGTATAAACCTCTTACTGTGGGACAGCTGACCCAAAGATTTAAGGCTACTCCATACTCAAAATTAAGGATCAAACTCTTGACTTTTGATTAAGAACGGATAAGTCCCTTCCACTCAACTCCACCTCGTTGAACCTTATGTTAATGTGAGCCTTGGGTTAATGTGACAGTTATTTAAGTTAAAGCAAACTAAAACATAAAACCAAACGACACAAATGAAAGCCATTCTCTCGGCCTCTCGGCTTGTCCTCACCAAATCTCCATCTTCGTCATTCCTTTTCATTTCTGCTAAAGTAAACAGCCTCCTCTATTCTACTTCTCGAAGCTTTGTAGCCATGGCCTCCTCCGACGAGTTTGTTAAAGGGGCTGTTTCCCCAAACGGCGTTGCAGTCCTCACTCTCGATCGCCCCAAAGCCCTCAACGCTATGACCCTAGGTCCTTTATTCAATTCCATCCCTTGCCTTTTCACTTTATTTTAATCTCAGCTTAGTTTCTTTTGTTTCAAGTTCCTGAGTTGGTAAGAATGAATTCTATTTGGTTTCAATTCGCAGATATGGATCTTAAGTACAAGCAGTTTCTTGATGAATGGGAATCGGATCCAAGAGTGAAGTGCGTGCTAGTTGAGGGGAGCTCTCCTCGCGCATTTTGTGCAGGTTTAGTGTTGATATAAGTGTTTGTGTGGTTGATCTTCACTGCTTACGAGTGAGAAGCGTTATCATCATCATCATCTCTCACCCATTTTACTTACTTCTTAGTCGTTGTTGCATTCTATTTGATGAGTGTAAGGAGACTCTTGAGAGTGAGTCCTCATGACCCCTTTGCAGGAATGGATATTAAAGGCGTTGTTGCCGAAATTCAAAATGACAGGAACACTCCTCTTGTGCAAAAGGTGCCTTTGTGCACTCCTCTGCAACTGATTCTTCTTTTTAAATGCTAACATCTCATGCATATCATGCCTTTTTCTTATAACTTCTTTCCCGTTTTGATTTTGGATTGTTGTAAGCACCAAAGCCATTGTTTGTTGTAGTTGCTAATTCATTACCAAGGTCTTAGTTTATCTGCAGGTGGGGATGTCAAGAGTATTACAGCCATAAACCAACTGTCCGATATGATTGAGGTCTTGTTGTGTTCTATTATCAACACTCCCCACCGCATGCAATTTGTTTTGTTCTACTTGGCGAGAATTGAATGCATTTTCAGTTATCTACTTGTTCATGATTTATTTGTCATTAAGTTAATGCTATTTTGGTTTATAATATTCATGTTTCCTCTTGCTATTCTATTCTAATTGATTTTATAGTTCTTCGACCTAACCCTCTCTTCATATAATTTTAGGAGTTGAGTGATTGTTGTGATTAGGGGATCATATTATGTTATTTTCTTTCAAAATCTGATAGATTCCACTTCAAATTTTGGCCACCAAGATCTGTATTTTGTCATCCAAAGTTACACAGAGATTGAAATTGGATATTGAAAAGGAAAAACGTCTCATTTAGTGTAAACTGTTTTGAATTTTTTTACATTAGTGTCAAACCTTTTAAAAATTTTAATTTTTCTTTTTCTGATAGCCATCTTGGTTCAGATGTACTTATTAATTGTCTATCAAACGTAATAATATCTACTTGGATTTAACATTAATAATCACAGGAAAAGTAAAAGTCTTGTTGTTCTGTATAGACATGTTTGTTAGTAATATTTTCATGGTCATTTTAATGTGTATATTTTGCACTTAGAACTGTGGTTGACATATTGCAATTCTCTCTATTCTTTTGTTCTTGTCATAGAAATAGGAACATATTTGCTTTGAAAGACTGTAGGGCCAAAATTTTATCCTTTATACAAATACATGCAAACTAAAATATACAATGATAAATGCAAACTGGTTTGCAGCCAACAGTGACCTTAACCATCCATCTGAAAGCTTCTAATGGAGCTTTCTTTTTGAGAGACATCAAATGATTAAGTGTTCATACTGCTGATTTACAGCCAGTACATATCACTCGTTCTATTTCAAGATTATGTTGATAGCGGCTTATAATTATGTCAGAGGATCTTATTTATTGCATCAGAATGATGAAGAGTTGATGATGAAGATACAAAAATGCTACAGTTGGTAGTAGTTTTATTGATTTAGATGGAACTTGAATGATGAAAAGCTGCAGCCCTTTAGTTAATGAGTGTTCATAATGATGTTATTATGTGTCTACACGTGCCCATGCAATGACTTGTGTATATAGGCTATTTTTCTTGGATAGAAAATTACAAGAGACCTTTGTTGTAGACGATCCCGAAATTGAATTTTATGGAGCTGCTGTTGCTTTGTACATCTTATATTATCCAAAATTTTATTTTGAATACGTGCATTTGGATAGTCTGATAATGAGCTTCTAAATATCTGTGATATCAGGTATTTACTGGAGAGTACTCTCTGATATGCAAAATTTCGGAGTACAAGAAACCATATATATCATTAATGGATGGCATAACAATGGGATTTGGGATTGGCCTTTCTGGTCATGGTCGCTACCGAATTGTGACAGAGGTAT
The DNA here is from genome assembly GCA_026284465.1 of Erythroxylum citrifolium. NCBI lineage: Eukaryota > Viridiplantae > Streptophyta > Magnoliopsida > Malpighiales > Erythroxylaceae > Erythroxylum > Erythroxylum citrifolium. Next base: position 51,386,944 of record JANKOE010000008.1, on the reverse strand, counting down.
AAATCTTCATACAGGAATAATCTTTACCTGAATTCATGTAGGATAGCATCCCACATTGATTATCCCTAAATTTTGGTGCTTCTGCATTAACTTGCTTGCAGAGGACTGTTCTTGCAATGCCTGAAAACGGAATCGGCTTGTTCCCAGATGTTGGCTTTTCATACATAGCAGCTCAAACTCCAGGAGAAGGATCAGTTGGTATGATTTTCTCATCATATAGACAATCTTTTAGCATGTTTAGTCCTCTTGTTGGAATGACAAAATTATGTCTACAATTCCATTGAGAAGATGCTTTGTACCGTTGGCTTTAAATTGCTTGCTTTATATACAAGTAATTGTATGCTTTATCAATCAGTATTGTAAAGACATACTTTAATTCTGCATTACCATGTGTACTTTCAAGATCTGTGCATCAAAACGGACTTAAGAGGAGAAGTAGTTGGTTCCTGCCACTTCTAACCTCAAGGCCTGGTGATCATGTTATGTGAGGGATTGGCTTGATGTTTCAATGTTGTCACCCTCTGTGACTCCCATAATATAGATAAATGCATTAAAAAAAATACAAATTGATCATATAGATCAGTTTCGTGGTGCAGGATTAGTGCTTTCTGGTATCTGAAATTCAATAGTTTGGGTTCCCTTAACCGTTTCAGTTATTTTTTCCTGCTTTAAGCTATCATGCGATAAATTTGTGCAAGTAAAATCGAGACCATAGGCCATCTGAAAATAGTTGACAACTGTTAGGTACCTGACCTTAGAACACTTAGGGTGCGTTTACTTTCAGAAAATTATCTAATTTTCTAGAATTTTTTTTTCATAAAATAGAAAATAATTAGAAAACATGTTTATTAATAAAAAAATAGATCAA
>JANKOE010000008.1:51362707-51377030 GCA_026284465.1 Erythroxylum citrifolium | reverse complement strand
ATCCCATTCACTAACACACTCATCGACGCAGTTTGTATACATTGCTAAATCTAATGACAAAATCTATTAGGTAAGCCAATGGCTTCTAAGCAAGCTTTCAAATATTCCTAAGTAATGGTATCATAAGCTTTATAAGTCAAGCTTCAATGCACAACTCTTAATATGCTTCCCAGTATGATACGCCCCCAACAACTCTTGAAGAATCAGTATATTATCACCGATGCTTCTCAATGGAAAAAAAGCACCTTTTGCCCCAACCCTTGTCCTAAAATGACAAAGCCTACCCCTCCAATGCCTTGGCCTTCCTCCTATGGTTCTTATGGGTCCTATGGGTCTTATGGGTCGTATCAGTACCCCCTATTAGTCGCACCTTGTCCTCAAGGTGGAAAGCCGGAAATTTTTTATCAATCAAGTCATACGGCTCCCATGTGGCTTCCTCCTTTGGCAACCCTTCCCAACCGATTAATACCTCCTTACCTTGAGAATGTGACCCTTTCCTCATATCCAACACAACTGAGGGTTGAATTAACAACTCCAAATTGGAGCCTAAATCTTTCGGCCAACTTGTTGTCTGGTGTTGTCCCTTAGCTGCTTTTAACTGCGAAACATGAAAGATATGATGGATTTTAGACTCCGGTGGTAAGGCTAACTCATATGCTACTACCCCCACCCTTCGGATGATTGGAAATGGCCCATAAAACTTGGAAGACAACTTCTTATTAACCCTCTTAGCCAAGGATTGTTGTCTATAAGGAGATAACTTCAAATACACTAGATCTCCCTCCTCAAACTCCGCATCCCTTCTATGCTTATCAACCCTTGTTTTCATGTACTGCTGCACTGTCACTAAATGGCTCCTCAACTCCTCTATCATGGCATCCCTCTCTTGTAACATTTGCTCCACACTAGCCACTACGATCTGTTGGACTCCATATCTTAAAATCGGAGGTGGCTCTCGACCATAGACCACTTTAAACGGAGTTCCCAAGGATGAGTGGAAGGATGTGTTATAACAGTATTCAGCCCAATGCAACCACTTGTACCATTGAAGAGGCTTGTCTCTAGTAAAACAACGGAGATAGGCCTCTATGGTCCGATTAGTGACTTCGGTCTGGCCATCGGATTGAGGGTGGTAGGCGGTGCTCCGATTTAGTCTAGTGCCCGCCAATCTAAATAGCTCCTCCCACACTTTACTCAAGAAGACCTTATCTCTATCGGATACTAAGGACCTCGGAATGCCATGGAGTTGGACAATCTCCTTGGTGAAGAGCGCTGCCACAATCCCGGCTGTGAAAGGGTGTTTCAAAGGCAGCAGATGAGCGAACTTGCTCAATCTATCCACCACTACTAGAATAGTGTCATAGCCACCAGCCCTTGGTAATCCCTCGACGAAGTCAAGTGATAGGTCTTCCCAAATCTAATTAGGGATTGGCAAGGGTTGCAACAACCCCGCAGGAGTCAGAGCTGCATATTTCTGCTGTTGGCAGACAACACACTCAGCTACATAGGTAGCGATCTGCTTCTTCATCCCCTCCCAATAGAGTTCTTTAGCCAACTTCTTATAAGTTTTTAAGGTTCCCCCGTGCCCCGCTAGATGAGATTCATGTGCCTCCCGTAGAAGAAGGGGAATATACTTTGAAGTTTTGCTAATCACCAACCTGCCATCATACATTAGCCTTCCATGTACCAAGGCAAAGGGCAATTTACTGGAGGCTTCCATGGAGATTTCTGCCTTTAAAGCTTTCAGCTGATCATCCTCTTCCACCTCTTGCAAGATATCGGCCATATTCACCCCTTGAGAGACTCCCATAACTTGGCAGTCCACCTCCTCCCCTTTTCTTGATAGGGCATCTGCCACTTTGTTGCTTTTTCCCGGTTTATATTCCACCTTGAAGTCATATCCCAACAATTTTGTAACCCATTTCTGTTGATCCACCGCAATCATTCTCTGCTCTAACAAATATTTGAGACTTTGTTGGTCAATCCTAATGATGAATTGTTGCCCCAAAAGGTAGGGTCGCCACTTCTTCACCGAGAGGACAATGGCCATAAGCTCCCTCTCATAGATTGACTTCCCTCGGGCTCTAGGTGACAAAGATTGGCTGAAATAAGCTATAGGCCTTCCATTCTGCATCAGCACTGCTCCTAGCCCAACACCGGATGCATCAGTCTCTAGAATGAATGGTTGTTGGAAGTTTGGTAAAGCCAAAACCGGAAGAGTACACATGGCCGTCTTCAACTGGTGGAATGCCCTCTCTGCCTCCTCTGTCCATTGGAATGCTTCCTTTTTCAGCAGCTGTGTTAAAGGGGCTGCTATCTTTCCATAGTCCTTCACGAATCTCCGGTAATAACCGGTCAGCCCCAAATATCCTCTCAATTCCTTGACATTTTTTAGCCTAGGCCACTCCATCATAGCTTGTAGTTTGCTTGGATCAACTGAAACTCCCTTGCCCGATATCACATGCCCCAAATATTCTAACTCCAACTTGGCAAAGATACACTTCTTCAGATTGGCATATAGTTTGTTTACCCGCAATAACTCCAACACTACCTGCAAGTGACTCACATGCTCCTCCATTGTCCTGCTATAGACTAATATGTCATCAAAGAAGACCAGTACAAACTTCTTTAGAACCTTTCCGAATACCCTATTCATCAAAGCTTGGAAAGTAGCAGGGGCATTTGTGAGCCCAAAGGGCATCACCAAGAACTCATAATGGCCATGGTGTGTCCTAAAGGCTGCCTTCTCCACATCTTTTGGGCACACCCGGATTTGATGATAACCGGATTTCAAATCCAACTTAGAAAAGACCTTTGACCCAAAAAGCTCGTCCAATAGCTCATCTATCATCGGGATGGGAAATTTATCCAATACCGTAGCTCGATTGAGGGCCCTATAGTCCACACAAAACCTCCAGCTGCTGTCTTTCTTCCGCACCAATAAAACCGGACTTGAATAAGGGCTAACACTGGGCTGAATGATTCCTGCTGTCAACATCTCCTCCACTAGTCTTTCTATCTCGGTTTTCTGGCATTGTGGGTACCTATAAGGCCTGACACTAACAGGTTCTGCTCCCTCCCTCAAGTGGATCGCATGATCTATCTCCCTAGGAGGTGGCAACCCCCTTGGCATGTTAAAAACATCATCATATTTCCTCAGCAGGGACTGCACATCTTCAGGTATCCCACCAGATTCCTTGTTCTCATTTTGCTCCAAAATGCCAATATGTAACATATACAGCTCATCTCCCACTTCAGTTTGCTTCATCAGAGACTTCAGCCCAATCAACCCTCGGGTTAGGCTAGGATCCCCCTTCAACTTCACCCATTTTTCCTCCTCTCTAAACCTCATGGTTAAATCAGCCCAGTTGATCATCACTTCTCCCAAGGTTTGCAGCCATTTAACCCCTAGTATCAGGTCACACCCACTGATGGTCATAGGGAGATAATCCTCACATATGTGGTACTGCTGAATTTCTAACGGGATTCCCTTACAAACTCCCTTACTCTTTATAGTGACCCTATACCCCTTAGTCTCTTCCAATTCTAGCCCCAATTGCTCCACCAATTTCAAGGAAATGAAATTGTGGGAAGCACCTGAGTCTACCAAGCATAACACCTCCAAATCCCTTACTCTCCCTTTCATTTTCATAGTCTTCGGCATTGTCAATCCCACTACTGAACTTACTGCCAGTTCAGCACTCTCTTCTTCCTCTTCCTCACTCTCGGTTTCCTCTTCCTCATCAAACACCAGTAGAACCTGCAGCTGCTTATTTTTACAACGGTGCCCAGGAGTGAACCTCTCATCACACTTGAAACACAACCCCTTATCCCTCTTCTCTTGCCATTCTGAAGCTGAAAGTCTTTTAAACCCTGTTTCCCTAACACTCTTCCCAATTTTGTCCCCTTCTCTTCGAACTTCCCTCTCCAGTACTCCTTTTTTTTCCTCTCCCACTCTGCTCATGTTGTTCGGCCTACTGCTCCTGTAAATCCTCATCTCCCGATTCTTCTCTTCTATTCCCAAGGTAGTTTCAATAATTTCAGTCAGCCCTCGGGGCTTAAGCAGAGTTAGTTCATACCTGATGTGGGGTTGCAATCCCTTTATGAAGGTACACTTCATCACTTCCGACGATAATTCCCGGCAGGACGCAGCTAGGGCCCAAAACCGCCTTCTGTAATCTAGGGCAGATCCCTCTTGTTTGATGGACAGAAACCTTTGACAGGTACTGCCCTCATGAAGTAGACGGAAATGACGAAATATCATACCTTTCAACTCCCTCCAGTCCGATTGCACCCCCGTAGCTTCAATCGTCCGATACCAAGCTAGGGCCTCTTCATCGAAGCTCAGAGCAGCCAACTCCACCTTCTCTTCTTCCGAATACCTCCCAGCTGAAAAAAACCTCTCTGCCCGGTTGACCCATATGTCTGGATCTTCCCCCATAAAGATGGGCATCTCAATTCTCCGAGGTTTGCAGTCCTGCCTCCAGTCTGGCGGTCAGAGATCGTCTTCAGCATGCCCCCTTCTCCAGCTCTCTTCTCGCCGGTAACCCTCCTCCTCGCAAAAACACCCCCTCAGCTCAGGTCCGGCCCTGGTTGCACCGGTGAACCATCCCTCCCTAGTCGGGTCTTCCCCCTCGCGTCTATTTCCCCTACGATTTCGTCCCTCCTCTAACCCCCTTTGGTGCCCTAGTCTGTCCCCGACTAAATGTTTATTAGTCGGGTCAGATCCATCCTTCATCTGGAGCTCCGTGGGTCGCCCATGGTCATGCGGTTCCAACCCGACCCACCCCGCAACTCCTCCTTCATGAACCGTATCCATTCTTGTATAAACATCCTCCTTAGCCTCATCTTTTCGGCCTCTTCTCATCCCCGTCACTGACGACTCTCCTTCAACCCACTTCGCTGAGTTGAACTGTGGCAGTTCGGGATGAGCTTAGAGGGTGGCGATCACTTGCATCAGCTGGTTAAACCTCCTACCGATCTCCTCCTTCAGCTCCCCCTTCACCCCTTCGAGCTGCTGATTCATTTCCGCCCTCAAAGTCTCCCTCTCCACTTGCAGCCCGACCCTGATTTCCTCCACTTCTTTTTCCAACACATCCATCCTTGCACAAACTGCTCTTCCACAGCACAAAATACACACTAGCAAGCACAACAATGGCAAACACAGCAATGACAGAAGAATGTCGATATTGATTGATATTCAGAAATCAGTAAAAGAACAAGATAGAAATGCTAGAATCAGAGGTCCTAGCTCCTCCAGCCTTAGGCTCACACTACGTAAATGACAGATAACAATGCATGCCCCTCTCTCACCCCCCCGTACTGCTTTATTCCCTGACAAGTAACTAACGAACCTTCCATTCCCTAAGACAACTTTGCCCCAACCCTTGTCCTAAAATGACAAAGTCTACCCCTCCAATGCCTTACCCTTCCTCCTATGGTAAGTAAGCTTGATTTCTGGATTTCGATGGGTCCTATGGGTCGTATCATTGTTGAAGTGCAGTCTTATATTAGTTATTAAATGACTGATGCTATGGACTCAACCAACTATCCTTCAAGATTTAAGTTAGCGCCATGCTGCGGCAACCATATGAAGTCTAAGTAAAATATATCCTGTCTTTAGCCATGAGTCTATTGACCTAACAAAATGCAGCTCCCCATTGAGTTATGGTATGCTGATTCTGATCTACTTAAATTTAAACTAGATGTCTTGCATATCAAATTAATAGAACCTATATGGCAGCTCCTCTTCCCAGCCATTTCAAGTTAAGAAAATGCAAAGGCATCTCTCTCTATATAAGAATGGTGTGTTCCAAGGTGTGATGGGGGAGAGAAGAGATTCATAATTTGGGTTTGGAATTAGACAACCTTTTCTTTTTTTTATATATTGAAAGAGTAACAAGAATGAACGGTGTTAAACTTTTTATTATCCTGGCGTCGAGTTGTTTTCTGGAGGACTTCTACAGTATCTTCACTATAGCAGAGTTTAAGCACCAAACTCGAGATTGATTGATATGGTTTTTCTACGCCTAGGACACTAGAATATCATACCATGAATCAAGAAAGACATAAGATAAAGGCATATTCTATTGTTTAATGATTGTATGGTCCCAATTCTTGATTGGAGAGGACACCAAAGGCCTCTACCTTTCCATCCCTTGGATCAATAGAGATGGGGGGTAGAGCTTTTGGTTTTTTCATGTTGTCAAAGAGTTGAACAATAAAAATAGATGGTGAATACTTGATCGAATTAATCGGATCATGTAGGAACAAGGTTCATGCTCAAGTATCTACTGCTGGGAAATAGGCATAGTAAAATTCATGTTCAGTTTGCATGTGGCTTAATATTTAAATGTCAATTGTAGTGAATACTTACTGAGTTTTAGATGGCATTTTTTGTTTCCATTCTGTAGTATTTTGGTACGGTAATGGATTTCTGTTGAAATATTTCACAATTTATGTGATATAAATTTAATTAGGTTGTCCACCTTCCTTTCACGATACAAGTTTTTCTGCTGTGAAATTTCTAAACAAAAAATTGTTGATTTGTAGCTTTCAAAGCACTTGGAAAGCTGATCCTTGATGTTGGACTAACGTTAGCTTATCACTGTGATCGATACGGTAAATTCTACAAGACTCAATGTTCAACCTTTCTCATACATGCAAACTTCTAATTTTTAGATTTATAGCCTCTTTCAGGCTTTTACTTTTAACGGACAAAATCCACCAAAATAAAGTGTCTGAGGTCACCTGAACGTACTTGGGGTTGGAGTTTATGGCCATTATAATACATCTTGTTCCTGCATATTGCTTTCTCTTCTCTCGCTCTTGTTACTTTATAGATATAGACACTTGATATACATAAAAATAACATGCTCAGGTGCATACATGCAAGTCATTAGTGAAATTTTTATGGTATTTTAAAGGAGTTATTTGAATAGTTCCTCGAGAATTTCCTCTGTGATAGATAATCTGTGTATTAGCTTATTAGGACTGTAAATGCTTGGTCTCAACACCTTTGGGCATGAATGGATGTTATGTTTATTTGAAGTGTATGAGTCTAAATGTCCACGTGCAGTGTAAGCATATGACATCAGAATAACAAGGTTCATTCTGAGCTGAGTGCAAAACAACCTGCTTTATACTTTACTGAGTCCTCATGAAGTGATCATATGGATGTTACATATTTACTTTACACTTCTTTGTTTTCTGTTCTGGTAATTACATAGCCTATGAAGTCCCATGCTTTTAAATCTTTTGCAAGTGTTTAGACATACAAATATTATGACGATCAGTATCTATTTAAATAGTTGTCTTGATCAGTTTCAAATGGAATGGAAGTGAATGAGAATGAAGGCCTTGAACAGATACTTCTTCGCTCTCGGTGTCATAAAGGCAGACTACTTTATTATTTTCCATCAGAACAAGTGTAGGTTATTTCTCCTTTTTGTCGTCACACTTATAATTTCTAAGCTATTCTTTCCGTGTTAAAAGCCTAATTTTGCCTTCCAGTGATACTGCCGTAGTTGGTGACTCCATGTCATCTTGGTGCGGATGGCACACAGATCATGGTTCATTGACAGGTGATTATTTGTAGATCAACCACACAATTCTAGTGTTAATTGGTACATGGTCCCAAGAACTTATTCATGTTAAGAGTCTAGCAACATAGCAAGTTACCACTCCACCTGGTACTCGTGATAACCTCTGTAAATAATTATATATATGTTTACTAGAATTTGAATTTCAGTGATACAAGCTCAGAGGTAGAACTATGTGTTTCCTAAATTGTAATTGTCTTTTTCTAATTTTATGTCTTATTCCTGTTTTAATTCAATATGTAGGTCTCACCTGTGCAATGTTTAAAAGAGATGGTGTAGAAATACCTTCCCCTGATAGTGCTGCCGGGCTTTATATTAAAACTCGAACTGATCAAATTGTGAAAGTATACTATCTTGTCGTTGATACTTATTCGTGCAAATTTTGTCTTACAATACAAACAGTTATAAAATGTTCTCCTCTCCACTGCATATGTGTTCTCTTTTGTGTATAAAAGCATGATTGTGTTGGATGCTGGGGATGTATATCGTATGATATTTCACGCTTTTTACTTCTATGCATATTTCGTGGACTGAACTAAAATTTCTTTCTATAGATTTCAGGTTAAAATGTTTATTGATCTTTAGACACCTGCTAATGTGCCAAAATGTGGAATTAATTGTTGAACGTTTGGTGAAAAAGCTGAGATTCTAACAAGTTCTTGTTTAAAATTCTGTAACATGTTGCAGAGAAACCCTTTTGGTTGCAACATCATAAGATACCTTCTTGTGAACAGCAGGGTTAAATTTCTTTAATTGAAGGTTTATGTGGAATATGGATGAGCTTTTGTGCAATAAGTTAGGCCTATTGGAATGGCTATCATTGTGTTTACTACGTTGTTGGAGTTCAATCTCTCTTTTTCTAAAAATCATCTTCTTGCATCAAAACCTAAAATAAGGAAGATGTGGAGGGGTAGTTTCTATCCATGCAAGATTATGATGAAAATTTGATTTTCTATAAGCTGATAATATAAATATAGATTTAGTGATTATTATCTTTTTGCTTTACCTTGTGGGTCAACTGCTTTTTACATGAAGTATATAAGGGGATAAAACTATAAAGGAGTTAAAGAAAAAAGGAAAACAGATTTCTTACATTTTTTTCTGGGAATTCCGAACTAACAGGAGTGAGATGCAGTGACACTTACTGAACAGGCATATGTTGTTTTACTTTTCCTACCATGAATGTAAATTTTGTAGTCTTGTTCTTAATCCTTACTGGCTCCGGAAACATCAATCAGTGGAAAAGAATTATATGAGTGATACTAGTTATATGATAAAGTGCTTGTCTTATAATAAAGATGCATACTTCAGTCATTTGTGCGAATCCTATTCTAAATGCATTCTCGATGATCTGAGCTTCTCATAGAAACATATTTTTCTTGCACGTCAGGTTGTCTTTGGAAGCGATGAGATAGCATACCAAGTTGGTGAAACCACTGAAGTACTGTCGAGAGGTTATCTTTGTGCAACGCCACATTGTGTCCGGGTACTTTCTATAATTTTTTATATTGTTGGCTTCACAGGATTTATTTCCCGTTTCTTGAGAAACCACTGAAATATTCAAGTGTTCATCTGTTTGCTTTGTGTGGTTGTTTCATGGCAGTTCTTAATATTTGATCTTTACTATGTATTTGTTGTTGCTTGATTGTCCTTCTCATTATAAGCTAAAATTTGGAAGAGAAACGCCCCAGCTTGGAAACACCCTTCCTTTTGATCCTGTGCAACATTTTTTTTCTCGTTGCCCAATGATCTTTGTATTTTCAAGGACTAGGTACAGATTTCATCTTCTTTGTTAATTGAGAAGATTCATTTATGTGCAGATGAAAACTTGAGAGACCAATCTGAGGTTAATAATTAGACAACTTGATTTGCGATGAAAATCTTCTGATTTTTTTTTTGTACCTATAGATGTACATAATTTGACCAATGATATGAAGCAATTATAGTTTTCGTCCTGCTCTGATCAATTTATGAACACTCCTGCCACATCCTACCTTTAGTAAATAAGTCATGATATAGATAATATATATACATAATACCACATGAGACCCATTCCCTCATTTGGTATCTAATGATGCCGAGCATGTATTAGATGAATTTATAAGATAGACTAGGTGTCAAAAAGTCCAATCCTTTGGACTTCTCAAGTATTTTCTTGAAGGTTATTTAAGTCTTTTTGCTTATTAAGTAGGAATCCTACTAGAGTTTGTATTCACTACTCATAAGTGTGTACTTTCTATTTCTTTAGAACACAGTATCGATAATGTTACAAATTTTTCTCTCAATTTCAATATATATTTCAGTGTTCTGAAACTTGTATATCAAATCTTAAAGACATAATCAATTACTTACCTTTGCTTTCACGCTAATACATTGTGTCATCTAACAATGATAGTAGTGCAACAAAGAATTAGAGGATAGTATTCCTATCAAAAAGCACGTGCACATCTTCTTTAGATTGAAGTGCTGATGACTTTTGCAGCTTGATTTAGCATTGCTGTAGATGCAAAGTGAAATGAAGGCCTTCGGAATGTCACCATCTTTCATTTTGAAGTCAAAGCATCTAAATTATGGTTTTATTTATACTTTGGACTTGGATCTAGACTTGAAGTTTATGATTCTAGGTGCAACTCTATCATAACTGAATGTGTAGTGCTAGTTTCTTAAGTTATAATAAGATCTTGAGTTAATGGAAGCAGACTACCTAATATTTTTAGAATTAATTGTAGAATAAGATATTATTTTGTCAGTCAAGAGATATAATTACTTTATCAATACATCATTCCTCCTCATCAGTAAGGCTTTTGGTACTATGCAATAGACATGCAAAAAATGAAAGAAAAAATGTATCATTTTGTGTTACATTTGTGGATGTAGGACTTTATGGTTGAATCCTATAAATGTGGCTTCCATCTTCCCTTCTACATTCTTTCCTTTATTTTCATACTTCAACATGGTACCGGATTAAATCTTACGAGTCTAATTGTGTTTTTGTGTGTCACGTGTATCTTTGTTTGGACCTTTGGTAGTATTTAGAAGTGTTATTAATTCAATGAATTCTCTTTTTATGCAAGCAGAGTTTTTTGTTGTTGGTTAGATGAAACTTTTCACAAGTGAGAAGAGTTTTATAGTATTGGCTACGTTGGTTTTCTTTTATGTTATTAGTTTCTTTTTTTAAAGGGAGTGTTAGAATATTGGGAGATTCACTGTAATCATGCTTAATTTGTTAGACACAAAACTATTTGTAAAAATATTGATCTTATTCTATAAATAAAGAGATATTATAAACCAACTTCCTATATTCTGTGACAAACACGTAATATTTATAAGAAATATGTAGTGTATTGATGGACATAAGCTTTCATAACCAAATCACTTAAACAATGTTCTATCTCTCCCTCCTCCTCCTACATTCATATCTTTTATTTTTACATTTCAAACATTTGTAAATGAAGATGGAAATTTGAACAATATCTATTTTATTCCGTTGTATGAATTAGAATTTTGAGCAAAATGATTAATAATAATTGAATTGTAAACAATAATCCTAATTCCAAATTTCTGAGTGTCCCAAAAGATTTCATTCTCACTTGACTTTTTTGTAGCCGTATTTAATGTTTATCTAATATTTGTATTTTAGGCACCTTCAGGAGAAAATGCTTCTACTGTTGACCGGTCAACTTTTGCATTGTTCATGCAACCTGATTGGTAAGTTATTTTACAAAAGATGAGTGAGACTCTGGGTCTTTGTGCTTTCAGCATTGATTTTGAGATTGAACTGCACTTGGCAGTTGAAATTCTTGACTGTCTAGAGCTGCTTGATAAAACTTCATTCGAAATCTGTAGCTTCAGCAGTCACTTATTAATATCAAGATGCTTTCCAATGAATTGATTAACTCGCTGCATTTTGGAAACAATAAAAAGAAGGCAATTTGATTTGAACCTCAGTTCTACTGATTGTTTGTTTAGGATTTCATTCTCTGACCAAGTTATGTATGTCTTGTAGGGATGAAAAGCTCAACTTTCCAGAGGAAATGCATATACATAAGGAGGTATGTGTGTTCTAAAGCCTTGAATCTTTTTAAGGGACCAAAAATGAAAGCGTATTTAAAGAGTTTTTAGGGGCCAAAAAGGGGATTCATATGATTTTCCCTCTTTCAGAAAATTTAACTTAAAATCCACGTTGTGGTATCTGGTTTTGTTTAATCCTCTGAAAAGTTTGTCCTTCTGGAATGTTTATAGAGTAGAGTAGCCTCCTGATTAAAGTCCCAATCATGGAGCAGGACAAATCAATCGGTACTCTATTAATGATTAAAAATGTCTGTGTTCTGAAATTTGGTGCTTAGTAGATGGGAGCTGATCCTCTAGCTCAGGTACTCTGTACCTAGCCTGTGTCAGAAGATCTGAGTCATCCATTTAAGTAGATTTCATTTAATCTAAGCCATCTATTTAAGAGTCTACTTAAATGGATGGCTCAAATTCTCTGGGCAAAGGATCTGAGAGCTTAGTAGGATGCATAGTCAGTGAATGCTTGTTGTATGATGCGTATTATTATTATTATTAATAAATTATAACAAGCATCAAGTTTCATATGGTTGTTTTCGTTTTCAGCTTAAGCTAGCCAACCATTGTCTCACATTTGGAGAATACTCGGAGAAGCTCTTGGATAAATACTACCCCACCACTTGAAGGCTTCTGGATGGCAGCTTGTCGGCGCAGTCGTATGTTATTTGTTAATAATTATGAATAAAAGGAAAGATAACGCAGTGGAAAAGTCTAAAAACTGCTGCCCTGTCCTGTCCTGTCCACCTTCAAAGGAAAAAAAGAAAGGAAAATCAGTATATAATCGGGGAAAATGGCCGATTGAGCTTCCCTACACGCCTTCCCCTCTCCTTCCTTATCACTTTGCTGACGCCGTTTTTGACTATACATTTGTTTTTCTCTTACGTTTCTTTTTTATTATCTGAAAATCTCCGCTTAAAATAACAACTGTGACAAATCCTTGTACTATAAATGAATTTTAATATGAACACGTTCTTCATCTACAAAACATATAAGAATTCAGATCCTCTGTCTAATATTGTTTTGTCTTATTCTATCTTATAAAATCTTAGCCATTTATTTTGCGGAGCTTACACGGTCCTATGCAGGACTCACATAAATAAATAGCTAAAATTTATTGGATACAATAAAACACCATAATATTAGATTGAGGATCTGGACTTAACATATGAAGTGTAGCCTCTTTGACAAGGATTGCCTGCGCTCAGTGATTAACTCTAAATTAATAAAAAATGTTCACGCCAGTCAGCACTTGCGATGAAGGGCAGTAATGTAATATTATCGCTTAAGAGTTTCCGTCGACATATCCTATAATATATTCCAGAAGTAGGGAGGGAGCATGCCAAGTCCAAACTTACTTTGTCGATTCCGTATCCCATCTATCCATCTATATATATGATATGTATCAACAAACTCAATTGCCGAACGCCATGTCAATCCCTTACTTGAGGAAAACTCACAGCAAAAATGGGCTTCCCAGTAAGTGTCTGCTTGTGGTGAAGCAACACAAGACTCGTTGCTACATCCTCGGACGTTGCATCTCCATGCTTTTGTGTTGGCACGACCACGCTATTCGTGACTGAATTCTCTTCAGAAACACTCTTGCTGTGGTTTGGGTTGCAGAGATATTACGCTTATCCCGGAAGTCTCCAAGTTGCTAGGTCATTTGGTGGAAAAGCTGATTTAGGCTGGTGGCTGAGGAAGTGATTCGTCATCTTGGGCTTGGAATGGGAGATACCTCTCCGCGGACTACCGGTGGAGTACTGTACATGGGGCTGGCGAAAGGATTTCGGTTCTACTCAATTAACCAGTATTTCTCCTTAACACTTTTTGTTAGTTCCCTCTCAAGTCCTCGGAGAGTACTGATCGAAACTGAGGATCATGTCTCCTTACTGTTGTATATGATTATTGAAGAAAAAAAAAAGCAGAGAATCATACTCAAATCGGAGAAATGAGAATTCTGGTACAATCCCATTTTAGTTTCTTCTTACTTCGGCTAAACATCACTAGGCAGAACGTAGAAATCGACGTCCATGTGACTTACGCGAAATTGACGAGTGGATGTAAACATGAGTTTGCTCTGTATTCCATGACGTGTACCTGTAGAATCTAATTTGGTAAAATTCCCTTTATGAACCATAATCAAACGGTCTTTTGAAATTGTTAGCCATTTCAATCAATTGAGAAATCATTCGCCACCATTTCTAGGAAGAAATAAGTAGAAAAAAGAGATTTTTCTTTTCATTGAACAGTAGAAACGTATGGTGTCCAGGAGTATAAAAAGAAGAAATGACAACTACAATTAAGTTCATACAAGCATGATCCTAATTTATGGTTTCCTTATTTATAAAGAATCTCAATCAAATCTCTGCAGTCAAGCCTCAAATATTTCAAGACTCCCCCCTAAGTTGGTGCATGGATATCACACATGCCCAACTTTCCAATGAACTTTGAGAAATTTTGGCTTGACACTACCTTAATAAGAACATCCGCCAACTAATCCTTTGATCTAATCTTTGGCAACTCTAGTATTTTTATCCAATTTCTCTTTGATGAAGAACCTATCAACTTCCAAATGCTTGATACGATCATGCTGCACCGGATTGTGGGCAATATCACAAGCAGCCTTGTTATCACAAAATAGTTGAATTGGTTGTATG
>JANKOE010000008.1:51319525-51333379 GCA_026284465.1 Erythroxylum citrifolium | reverse complement strand
TTTAATAAAAATAATACTAATATTAATAATAACAATAATAAATACAAAATTAATAATAATAATAATAAATACAAAATTTATTATAATAATAATAATAATAAATAAATAAATAATAATAATATTGACGACGACGACGACGATAATAATAATAATAATACTCAATACAAAATTAATAAGAATAATAATAATCATAATAATAAAATTTCCATATACTAATAATAATTAATCAAAATATTAGATACTATTTAATTTGTTATTTATTTTCAATTTTTGAAAATATTAGATACTATTTAATTTGGTATTCCATCTAAATAATAATAAAGAATAATAATAAATGCTAATTTTAAAAAACATGATATCAAAAAATGTCAAAACCATAGAGATTCCATTAACTATTTTTTCCTCTTAGTTCTGTCGCCGGCATTAGATGGATGTTGGACAAAAGTCTGGGGACGGGGAGAAATGTTTTTGTCATTCCTTTTTGAGAGGAACAAAAACTTTTGTCCCTGTCATCCGAGATTGGAGGACAAAAATTTGGAGACAACAATCAAACATAGAAGAGGGATAAGATTTTTTTTGTTTTGTCTTCTGTCTCCACCAACAGAGACAGCAACCAAACACTGCGTTAGGGCAAATTTACAACCTAGATTATGAGGACTTGTAATTCTAATTCCAATGGCTTAATCACTTGCATTAAACCTAAAATTATTTGATTTGGATGTTTTAATGCTGCTTAGAACAGATGGTCACTAACTAGTGCATGTCACTGGTTTCTTTAATTTTTTCAGTATGTAATGGACTAATCTCTATAAAATAAAGCCCAATATTGTTTATTTTATTTAATTGCTTAATAGCTTATTTTTAGGCTAACCATTATGAGTCAGCTTTTAGGTTTAGTAGTGAGCACCAACAAGCCCTTAAGGTTTTTTAATTTTTTTTATTGTTTTATGGTCCATGAACGTACGTGGCTTTAAAAGACACACACGAATACATTTTTGTTTACACATATTTAATGATCAATGAAAATTGAGAGAATTGGTTCTGACTGAGAACTAGGCTTATCAAGAATCTACATTCTTGGGCATCCATCGTTGCCAAGGTAGCAACACAATCAACAAGTTTTAATTGATTCATCAGGAGCAGCTGCAAAGTCAAGTGGAGAAGTAGCCTCCAAACCATCAAAACAATCAGCAAAGAAGGCATTACTCTAGCAGCTGTCTGTCTCCCGTTATTCTCTTCGATGCGTCTCTACTTGTAGTAGCAGCCGTCGTCCGTTTATACCGCCGGTCACTCTCTAGGATCAGACTGTAAGAATGAAATTCCTCAACAACGATTTTGTTTCAGTTCACTCAGTTCGAGTTGTTTTTATCTCAATCCACTCAGACTTGATTTCATTGGTTGTTGCTGCTGTATGCTCAGTTGTAGTACTTCTAAACTGATGTTGGTTTATTCGTTGCTGGATTTAACTTCAATTTCTGCGTTGCTGCCATATACCCACTTTATAAGACTTTGTTTTTGTACTCAAATTCATCAACAATGTCTGAACTTTCTGCTACTACATAGAATGCTTTTATTAGTTTCTGGATTGTTATAGATGAATACGTCTGTGCCTAATAGTATTATATTCTAGAGTCCTAATGGAATACCATTAAGACATTAAGCATTCTTATAATATCTTAAAGCTCCAACCTTTTAAGTTGAGGGAATAACCTAATGGCTGACACTCTTTCCTCAAGAACAAGTGATTTTTGGTTCAAATCTTCTCCTAGGTGGCATGATGTTTGAAAAATGAAAAACTGTCCCTCATTTCGTAAAACCAAAATTACTTTTGAATGTCCGAAAAAAGAGAAAAGGAAAACAAAAGCTCCAATCTTCTTCTTCTTGATCCTTTTTAAAACTTGCAATAGGCAGCATGCAATTGCTTTCCCACTGACATATATCTGTCTGTGACGCTGCAGGCCTTTTCGTGTGACCGTTGGTAGTACTCAAAACCAGGTCTCTCACGGTGAAATGCTGGAAGAAAGTAAATTCGATGTCATATTCAATTTATGGGCACTTAGAATTCCCCGTGAGCTCTGCAAAGTTGCCACTGGCATTCTGAATGGGTACCGTTATTCTGTTGAGTATCTGTTATAGTTGGCTACCGTGTTAGTTATGTGATTTTGGGCACATATATTTGGACTTGCAGTTTCTTGCTCAATAAGGCTCGTGTGAAACCTATTACTGAAGATCCGACAAGTGAGAACAATCGTTATCTGATATTGTCCGAAAGAATTCAAAATGCTGGTAAGAAATATCTGCAAAAATAAAGCTCCTAAATTGAACGTGCATATTCTGTGGGTTAGTTTCTTTAGTCACCTCTGTCTAAAGTATATTGTTTGGCTCATGACATTATGCATTGGAAGTTGTGATGCTGCTTTCCAACAAGTTGCTCACCTTACTTTCTGCAATTTTTTCTATGTCTGATTGAAGTCTCTTAATGGGCAACAGATTTAACTGATATACCAGAGGAAAAGGTATATGAGTTGAAGAGGCTGTGCAAAATTGAAGTAGTTCCTTATTCATTGACTCTTGGATATTCTTACTGGGGTGCAGGTCTGTTGCAATCTATTCCTATCAATTCTAAAATATAGTACAGAAATTGTTTCAGTTATGTTAAGCTGAATTTAGAGTAAGCTTCCCCAATACAAATATGCCCTTCAACAAAAGTTGATGCTTAAATGCAATTATTGACCAGTTTGCAAATCAAATAGTGCAGATATATGTTGTATTCCTTTCCCATTCCATTTTTATTATATGAAATCTGAGATTGTTTGATATTGCCTCTGTATACTAGTATGAGTCCTGTCTTGACTAGGCACATGCCAAATTTACATTGCCTCAAGAGGGATGCCCTGATCAACATGTTACTTGTCTTATGGTTTCACTTGTCATATGCTAGCATATTGAAGTTATAACTAAATTCTTTACTGCAATATGGCTAACATCATTTCACATGCATCATGAAGAAATCATACAACGAACACTAATATATTGAGTGAAGCTTAGGATTGGATTATATGCCTTCTCACATGAAAGCTTGTTGGACTGAGAGTATGGAGAAAGCACATACCTGCTGCACCTTATGCTGAAACTGGATTGATGTTTCTTTTGGTTTAGTTCAATGTAGCACTATCTGAATGTAAGATATCTTAGTCGTAAAAGTTATGATATCATGTTAAAAGAATCATTGAACCTGAAAGTTTAAGTTTTGCTAAAGTTTTTGGACTGTGTTATTTATGACTGACACTCCTCTGTAACATATCAAGCCGCTTCATTCTTGATGCTGAGCATGAATATTTATATTAGTCTGTAAATTGACAAATAGCTAAACTCTGTCATGGGTTGAAATCATTGTAGATCACATACTGAAGCAGATTCTTCCTCCTGGAGTTGAGGTACCTTCATCTTTTGAAACAATAGTTAAGTATTCAATTTATGTTATATTCTTTTCCATCTTTTATCGGCCTGCTCTCAAATCCATTAATGTTATTAAAAGACAATGTTAAAGTTCTTTTTCTCTAATTAGCTGCCATATGATTTATCATTCACTTGTAAGATAACTATTAAACATGATAATTGCTAACTTTGAGAAGAGAAACCTAGTAGTGATTAAGATATGTTTTCTTTTTTCATATGCATGCAGGTCACATTGCCCATCTGAATATACATGATGAATTACTTCCATACAAGGATGTTATTGCCAAGGTCATTTATGATGTAAGTTCCATTTCTTTTGGCTTAGTCCATATTTTGCTTTTGACAACCTGTTAAGAAAACTACCAATTATTTCTGTGGTATAAAAAGCTGTATACATCCTACTTGGTCAACTATTTGCACAAGGGATTACTTTACTGATTCTTGAGTATACCTTTGTAAGTCCCTTTCTTTTTCCTAAATATTAGTGTTTTGTTTTGATCTGCAATAACATTATGCCATCATGTTTTATTGTTTTTGGTACATTATTCAGAAACATCTTGTGCAGCAACTAACTTATTTTAAGTTCTTGCACTTATGTGATACTGTTTAAACTTTGAAATGTTCTTACTTCTGTAATCCTCTGATTCTAAATTGTTTGAATTATATGGTCTGCTGTCACTTTTAGACATCTGTTTTAACTCTTTTGCTCAGATAGTGCAGAATGGACTGTTAAACTGTTAACTTATGATGGCAGAAAAATTACCCCAGGATCAAAACTGTCGTCAATAAAGTTGGAACCATTACCAATGAGTTCCGAGTACCAAAGTTTGAAGTTTTGGCTGGAGAAAACAGTATGGTCACAGAAGTAAAGCAATATGGGGCAACATTTAAGCTTGATTACAGTTTGGTTTATTGGAACTCTAGATTGGAGCATGAACACATAAGGTTGGTTTCTCAATTCCGACCAGGGGATACCATTTGTGATATGTTTGCTGGTATTGGCCCTTTTGCTATTCCAGCTGCACAGAAAGGGTGCATTGTTTATGCAAATGACTTGAATCCAGATAGTGTTCATTATCTGGAGATCAATGCAAAACTCAACAAGGTTGAAAATCATGTTCATGCATATAATATGGATGCAAGAAATTTTATTTCCCACTTGATGGCTGTTCCACGGACTAGAAATAACATAGCATCTGGAGATGAGGAATCTCAGATGGACAATGCCTGGATAACAAGTAAGATTTGTTGATTGATCATCCTTTCTTCAGGTTCTTCATTCAGTTTAATGATGAATCCTTTCCTTCCCAGTTGCGGTGCAGGAAGTCCCAGATGGTATTTCAGAGGATATGAAGAATTCACAGGGTCTGTGTGATAAGGCAGATACATCAGTTGCTGCAGTTAGAAGAGCTTCAAATTCTTGTTGGGAAGGTATTAGTAGCTCCACATTCAGAAATTTCATCATTCCGAAAGTCTAAAATGCCAGAGTACTGAAGTTAGATGCTTATACAGTGATTTTATTACATGTTCAGCCAGACTAACTGATCTCCTTTACTCAAGCAGAGAACGGAAATACGAATGATACCAGTCCTTCCTTCACTTGTAGGAAAAAAGGAAATGCGAATAAAAGAATGAAATCCTCAGAGTTATCCAACGCAAAACCTTGGGAGCATGTTGATCATTTCATTATGAATCTTCCTGCCTCTGCTTTGCAATTTCTTGGTACATACAATTTTAGACTACTCTTTTCTTCTGATTGTAACTAATCTATGGGGATTCATGTTCACATGTGACTGCAAACATTTGTTCATCACTGGTGTGTATGTATGTATGCTCCATTTGCTTGTATATTTATTCTTTCCCAGAAATTACTTCCTATTCCTCTTTATCTTTTCTTTTTCCAGAATTTTGATTTTTTAAATTTCTTTTCACCGCCAGCTGCTATAGGGATATGCCAAATGTGTTGTTTTATTTACAGACATGTGGCATTAATCATTTGATTTCTCTATTCTTTTCTCCACATATATGTTTCTTATCATGTACTTTTTCTGTGCGTACATCTGCAAAATGCTACTAATCTTTGCTGTTGGCAATTGTTTCATGGGACAGGTTATTTACTAATTTCATTTCTGCATATGGTCACATTTTTTCCTTGAAGATATTAAACTTCTTTTTGGTTGTTTCTGTGTATCATTATCAGCACATTTGTTAGTAGTTCACCATCTTGCTTGATGCTGTTTCTTTGAAAATGTTAGAAGTTCTTTTTGGTTGTTTCTGTATATTAATATACACCTTATCCATTAGGAGATCACCATCTTGCTTGATGCTGTTTCATTGTTTGAGCTAAAAGGTTGAGTTCATCATTTCTCTCAGATGCTTTTAGGAGCCTTATCGGGAGAAGAGCTTGGAAGAGTTCTCTTCCGTGGATTCACTGCTATTGCTTCATGCGAGCAAATGAAAGCAAGGAATCGATAATTTCAGTAAGATCAATCTGTGACCATTATCTTGCTTTTTGGTTAAGCAGATTATTTAGCTTGTGGTGTGGTGGATATATGTGTCTATTGGACACCCTAGAGTGAATTCTTTTGACTTATTCAACATATGTTTACTTTGACTCTCCAACCTTATTTATATTGGGAGGGGAATTGATAAAAACAGTTGTTGACACATCATTAACACCAAAACTGGTTATTTTGTGTTAGCGTAGAATCTACTTCTCCTGTCTTATTTGGGTTGAGTATTTCTTTGAGAAACAATAGTGTTTGAATGTCAGGGGAAACATTTTAAAACTGTTTTTGGTGAATTATATCATGGGTGCTTCTATTTTCCAATCTCATAAATGATATTCGGATTAAACTCTTTTTGCAGGAGGCGGAGTCTGCCTTAAATGCCCCTATAAAAGACCCAATATTTCACCGGGTTAGAGATGTTGCTCCAAACAAGGTTCATGTTTCTCTTATTATGGTTACCCTCTAGTTGTCAGTACTTTCTTCCTTCCAGTACACACATTTTCATACTGAAAATAAGTATACTCATGGACATGGAAACTTTTTTCATTCAACTTATTCATCTTTGTTCTTTGGTGTTTACTTTATCATGCAGGCAATGTTTTGCTTGAGCTTTAGACTACCAGAACTGTATTTCAGAGAAGATTCGGTCAACACTAATCTTCAAACTGTTGTTGGAGACGTGAAGTAGATGATTACTCTCTTTTAAGAGCCATTTTCTTTTGTAGATTTTATGGCATCAAAGCTCGGTTGCTGTGATGAGAGAATCAAAACGTAAGTTTTGCTAGCAGGACAGCTTTAACTTGAAGCATTTAACAGATTTAGGATTTTGCCAGATTTCATTTTGATATTTATATGTTGTCACATCCAAGTTGATGGTATTGTCAGTCTCATGTAAAGTACCAGTATGAATCCTGTTACAGTTGATCCCTCCATGAATTGCCAATTTCCCAAACCAGGATGCTATCTGTTCCCATGACTTTTATAGGAGGTGAACTCTCGTAGACACATGCACTATTAATTTGTTATAGAATTTCCAAATGGGTGTCGATCTCGACAGAGAAATTAGCTTTCTCACGGTTTCATTGTTTTATTTCACCCAATAATGACTTTGGTGGGAGCATGAACTTGACAGTGAAGTTGAATCAAACTGAGGGGTGCTGGACTTCTTGCTGTAATAAGAAGATATATAATTTGTTTACTTACGAACTATACTTATTCATCGGATTTGGATTTGTTTTGTGTTTGTTTCGAATTATGATATCTTTCTAGAAGTGAAGAATAATTGAAATTGAAGGTATGTGATTCGTTGGGGGATATTTAGTATCCAGGAAGGCTCTAACGGCTCTTACATATTGACTTCTGATGAAAAAAAGGCAATACAGCAGAGAAAGCAAAGCAAGAGGGAAAAACGTAAATCTAAATTGGGAAAGAGGCATTTGGGGGATTCGCTTCTATCCTGTTCGAGAAAAGGTTTCAGTACCATAAATCTTTGTTTATTCTGCCATTTTATCAATAAACGATTATTTTAGGGCTTCAATCTGTTCGTTATATATTTTTAAATTTTTATTTTCATATTTAGATTCATTAAAAATTTCATATTTGTTTATTTTCAAATTTATATTAAAAATATGTATTTTAATTTAAGAAATTTAATTTTTGTTGTGATTTCTTCTAATTTTTATAACTTGTAAAAAACATAAAAATAAAAAATTTTCTTCTCATTTCTTTGTTTTAAAAATCAATTAGATATATTTTATTGAATTATTTAATATTAATTGTTAATAACATATTTTAATTATTTAATATATTTAATTTTTATAATTATTTTAATATTTTCAAATTTGATAATTATTCAGTAAATGTATTTTAAGTTTAAAATATCTTTAAATACATAAATTTAAAATAAAATTAGTTTTCATAATTAAAGCATATATTAATAGATTCATATTAGAGAAAAATAAAAATATAGTTAGTTAAATTATTTTTAGTCAATATTTACTTATTATTAATAATAAAATATAATTATATTGATTTTTTTAAATATAATTATATTGATATTAATAATCAAACAAATTGTTGTTTTTACTTAAAAATTAAAAATAAAAAGTTATTAAAAAATAAAAATTAAACTAAATAGCTTAATCAATTTTTTTACCTAAATTGTGGGATTAGATTTTCTGCTCTAGTTATGATATTTTTATTATATTTCATTAAATCTTATTCACATAATTACGTGAATCTTACATAAATATATGGATAAAATTTAATAAAATAATACAGTAACTAGAACAGGTTGGATAGAATAATTAGAACAAAATATTTAAATAACTAAATTGTTAGCATTTCGTTTCTTAAAGAGTCTTTTTGGGAAGGATGATCATTTTTTTAATAAAAAGGAAAGTAACAAGACAAATTACATACTGGGTCGTCGATGACTGACTCCCGACTCATCATCTGCTAGGAGAGGTATGCAACCCCTCAGTGGGTGCTCAAAAGTAGTGATCCCTAGGAAGAACTGGCTTGTAAATTTTGCAAGCCAGTCCGCACTCCCATTACTCTCGTGATAAATATGCCTAATGATGACAACCCAGTTATGGGAAAGCAGTTCGTGAATGCCCAATACAAAGGGGTTGAACGAAGTAGCCCGTGCTTGTGGAGAAGAGAGCAGATCAGTCAAAGTATGTGACTCCACCTCCAGCACTATATGTCGGTACCCCAAGGACCAAGCGAGCTGAAGGCTAGAAAGTACCCCCCAAAATTCCGCTGTCAACGAGGAACACCCACCAATGTTCTGGACAAATCTGCTCAACCAAGTGCCGGTGCTGTCGCGCAGTAGCTCGCCTACAGTGGCAGAGTTGCTGGAACCTGTGAAGGCACCATCAGTATTGAGTTTCGCCTAGCCAAGTGCTGGTGTGCTCCAACCTACATGTAGGTCTCGACGTCTAGTAGTTGACAGCTGGACTCGAAGTTGCCAGCTGGCAGCCAAGTGAACGTGATGAATGTAATCCAAAACGGCCTGCGCCGGAGAGGTCGGCCATGAAAAGGAGTCATCGAATATGGCCCGATTGGCCAAGACCAGAGAAACCTGCATACAGTGCCAAAGATAATAGACCATTCAAAGCCCCTTATCTCCCTGCGCGAGAGTAGATGTCTGGTGAGCCAGGCTTTATGGTCCATGGAAAAGAAATATGCGGTGATAATTAGGGGGGGAAACTGCAGCCAAAGGGAGCGAGCGAGTGAGCAGTCCCGAACTACATGGAGGGAGGACTCCTCAAGGTGGCAATAGTAGCAAGTAGGATCTAAAGTGAAGCCTCGTTGAACGCGCCGGTGATTAGTAAGAAGCTTGTCATGCAAGAGTAGCCATAGGAATGCGCGGATCCATTGAGATCCCGACCACTTCCAGATAGTACCCCAGGCGGTAGGATTCATAGAGGTATCGTGCTGCATTATCATGGAATAAGCAGAGGACGTTGTAAATTGGCCATTCGCCGTACGTCCCCATATGAGTTTGTCCGGCCTAATGGCTGCTGATGGAGGAAGTGTACCTGCAATAGACAAGCAGAGCGTCGGAGGAAGCAAGTGTTGAAAAATGGGCCAATTCCAGTTACCGGTAGCATCCGTGAAGTATTGCACACAGTGCGCAATAGTGTCGGGGGTATCGGGGCTACTGCGTGAGAAATAAGGGGGCCCTAGTCGCCAACCCACGGGTCGAGCCCGAATCTTGTGTGGGTGCCATCCTCGATCATCTATTGCAGGCCTTGCATCACTTGAGGCCAAGTTGCCTTGATACTCCGCCAGATCATCGAGCCACCTAAAACATCAAGGGAACAAGGGAGATTAGTAGCATCAAGGTGATATTTGGCAGATAAAACTTTAACCCATAGAGTGTCAGGTTTGGAAAGTAGGGTCCAGCCTTGTTTGACAAGGAAAGCATCATTGGTGGCCCTGATTTTACGAATGCCTAAACCCCCCATTTCTTTGGGCAAGCAAACCGTGTCCCAATTGAGTAAGCTAACCCTCTTCGTAGCATTCGTCGTGCCCCACAAGAATTGGCGCATGATTTTCTCCAAATCGTCACACAATTGGCGTGGCAAGCGAACTGTCTGCATCGTGTAAGTTAGGAGCGCGGCAAGGACGGACTGGATTAGAGTGAGACGGCCAGCAAGCGAAAGCATGTTAGCAGACCACCCTGAGAGGCGTTGTTGGGCCATGTCCAGGATATGCTGGTAAGTTTTCCTAGTAACCTGCTCGTTAAAAGGGGCACTCCGAGATAACGACCTAAGTTCGTCGTCATTTGGAAGCCTAGGGCCTCGGTCAGCAAATGGCCCAGGGTCGCTGGGATATTCCGCAAAAAAAATAGCTGGACTTGGCCTGACTGATACGTTGACCAGACGAAGTGCAGAAAGTGTCTAACGTGGCTCGAATTTCAGTAATTTGTTCGATGGAGGCTCCTGCGAAAAGAATGAGGTCATCGGCAAAGAATAAGTGAGAAAGGGGAGGGCCGCCTCTGCTTAAACTAATCGGTTTCCATCGGCCGTGCTCAATAGACTCATGGATTAAGTGACTGAGGTGTTCCATGCAAAGCACGAAGATGTACGGTGACAAAGGATCGCCCTGTTAAATACCCCTGGTAGGAGAGAAAGAGTCACCTAATGTTCCATTCCATTGGACCTGCATGGAGACCGAGGAAATGCATTTCATGATTAAATTAGTCAGCGATACCGGAATACCAAGTTGGAGAAGGGTATCTAAGATGAAGTCCCATGAGAGTCTATCGTAGGCCTTCTCTAAGTCCACCTTTATCGCGATGATCCCTTTCTTCCCAGTTTTCCTGATCATAGAGTGGATTTCTTGCGCAATAATAATATTGTCTGTTATTTGACGACCCGGAATGAAAATGCATTGGGTCGGAGCTATCAGATCTGAAAGAAGAGGTTTCAGGCGGTGCACGATTAGTTTGGTGATGGCTTTGTAAAGCACGGAACAAAGGGCTATGGGTCGAAATTGGGATATCAAAGTGGGCTTGAGGCACTTAGGGATGAGAACCAGAATTGTTTTATTGAGCGCAGAGTCCCAGATTTCATGACTGAAGATTTTTTGTATAAACAAGGTCAGATTCGACCCGACAGTGGTCCACTGAGATTGATAAAAAGTGAAGTAAAGCCGTCAATGTCGGGGGCTTTGTGTGGAGCCATATCAAAGAAGGCTGTTTGGATGTCTTCGGGGCTAGGAGGCTATTGCAAATGAGCGATAGACTGGGGAGAGGGGGGAAATTTGGCCAAAATGTGGGAAGGCCGAGAGGGTGGACGGTCTCGCGAGTAGAGCTATGCAAGAAAAGTCCGAGATAAGCGTAAAATATTCTCAGGGTCAAAATGCGTGATGCCCTGCTCATCTTTAAGAGCGAAGGTCTTAGACCGTCGCTGACGGGTCGTAGTGATGGTGTGATAATACTGCGTGTTCCGATCGCCCTAACTAAGCCATTGACATCGAGAGCGTTGGTGCCAGTGGAGTTCTTCCTGGAATAGAACCTGCTCTAGCTCCATTCTAAGATGCTCTTCGAGGTCACGAAGGGGCTGAGAGTCTTGGTGCTCCAGAGCTGTTTGGATGCCCTGGAGGCGAGCCAGAATCCTTTTCGTCCGATGAAAGATGTTACCGAAGGTGTTAGAGTTCCAAGCCTAGATGGAATGAGCGAGGGAGGTTAAGGTACCACTAAGATTCCTGGTGTTGGGTTGCCAAGACTGTTCGATAAGCTGATCAAACCCATCATGCATCAACCAGGAAATTTGAAAGCGGAAAGTTCTCGAAGGGCTTTGTCTCAGTAATTGAGGTTGAATGTTCACCAGCAGTGGTCGATGATCCGATTTGAGGAAGGGGAGGTGGTGAACCAAGGTGTGTGGGAAGGTGGAGTGCCAGGAAGTGGAGCAGAAAGCACGATCAAGTCGAGTGAGAATGTGCCCCCGTTTCTAAGTATATTGGGGCCCAATATAACCTAGGTCATGAAGATGACACTGATGCACACAATCCCAGAAGTGCTTGTTAACGATCGGAAGAAGGCTGGAACCCCCTCGCTTGTCAGAACTTTCGAGTTTCGCATTGAAATCGCCCTCTAGAAGCCAAGGTTTGGAGGTAATATGAGCGATCTTGCGAAGAAAGTCCCACAAGAAGTGTTGCATGGAAGGAGTCGGGCTAGCATAAATAGCTATAAAATCGAAATTATACGATCCCACTCGATATTAGTATGGACAAATTGCCTATGCGCTAGAAGAATCCGAATCGTAATATTACTATTCCACATTAACCCAATGCCGCCAGAGAACCCTAAAGCCTCGACGCGGAAAGAATGCTCAAAGCCCAAGCTCCAAATAACTCGTCGCGCTCAATCACCACTGATCCGAGGTTCCACAAGGACAATAAGAATTGGAGTGTGGATCTTGAGGTAATTTTTCAGTATGGGCTTGAAGGCTTTACCTCCAGCCCCTTGACAGTTCCAAATAAAGATGGACATGGATGGTATTAGAGATTGGAGTAAACACTATGCGAAAGAAGTGTTTACTGAGGGAATAGCAGGTGCCCGCACGGGGTCTGACGAGTCAAGCATCTGAGTGTCTGAAGATTGTGAGTCTTGGATGGTAATGAGCTCATGTTCGGAAGTCATGGCAATGTCAACGTCGGGGGGGCGATCAGCAGGTGTTAAAATTGTGGAAGTGTCCGAGCCCAAGGATTTATGTCGATCGTCAGCATGGCGAGGTGAGCCAGTTGCATGGCAATTGACTTCCTCGTGCATGGCTTCGGAAAGAGTGGGGCCGTGAATGCTAATAGCTGTATGCGAGGGTAGGGAAATGGTCGTGTAGGTGCTGGAAGGGGCCTGAATAGGAGGCAGCATCATTGACAAAGAGTTGGGAGCGGAGGTGAGGTCGGAAATGTCCTGAGGCGACAACATCGTGGGAGGGGGAAAATGATGGCTTGATCTGGACGACGACGTCTTAGGCGCTGGGTTTACTTGTTGGGCGGGAGATTGGACTCGGGACTTGCGTGACGCTTGGAGTGGCCTGGGCCTGCATGGCCCATCTGGCTTTAGTTTGGGTCGACCCGAGTCCACATCCAGGCCTACTTGGAGTCCCCTTATATGAGGACCGCTGCTGTTGGTGCGGTGATGTGCGTCGAGTGTCAGTCTGGTGAAGGGACGTCACAACGCCTAGAATGGTGGATCCTGCAGCCTGTAGTTGTCCGTTGGGTGTGTCCTGTGGTGGTACTCCTGTCAGAACAGTAAACCTAGAACCCCACGATGCCTCAGGAGAAGGTAGGGTCCGGTTGTCACTTCTTAGGACCATTGGATGTTGAGCTTGACGACGGGGATGGCGTTGCACTTGAATCCATGGGCTGTATGCCAGCTGCTCGTGGGAGGGAGAATTCCTAGCGGTACTCGGGTCGGGTTGGGCGTGAGGACATACACTAGAGCCATGTCCCACCCGATCGCAGGTGAGGCAAATTGGGGGTAAACCCTCATAGGCGACTTTGATAGTTTCGCCGTCCAGCTCAACTAGGGGCCAAAGGGGAGAACTAATATCGAGTTCAACAACGACCCTAACAAATTTCCCTCGCTGGGAGTTTTGTGTGTTTTCGTCGATTTTTATTGTCCTACCGATGAAATTGCCTAGGGCTGTGAGAATTGCAAGGTGGTAGCGCGCGACAGATAGTTCTGAAAACTAGACCCAGGAGATGACATGAGAAATGCAGTTGGTTGAGGGGTGGAAGGCGGGTGTCCAAGGTTGAACCGACAACACATGTCCGGCTATGATCTAGGGCCTTTTGGTGAGCGAAGTAAGGTAATCGTCGACCTCAACAAAGTTGATAAGATAGAACTCATTTTCTAAGTCCACTATTT
>JANKOE010000008.1:51302004-51312056 GCA_026284465.1 Erythroxylum citrifolium | reverse complement strand
GTTCATTGATTAAAACCTTGGACTTAAAGAGTTCTTTAAGGTTTATCATTTGAAAACTTAGTGATTTTCACTCCCACTAAGATGTACTTTGAATTATGATAGCCAAAGCTAATTTTTCAAGAGGATTTTCTCACATTTGATCATTGTTTTAGTTTTCAATTTCTTATTCCCAAAAATCCAAAAATACTTTTTACACACTTCTCTTACTATTAATTCAATTTTGTTAGTTTTCTCAAAGAACCAAAACCCCCTTCCTAACCAATTTAGTTTGCATTTCACGACATTTAGGCTAGCTTAGGTCCATTACATTAGGTTCCAGTTAAGTGAGACAACCCGAGGTTGTACTCTATATTGCAATCCTTTGAATTAAATTTTTTATTCGACCTCCAAGGGTAATAACACAAGACAAAATATGAATCACTTATACATCCCTAAACTCTCCCTTTTCCCTGAGCAACTTTATAGGATGGTGTGATTTACCCACCCTTAATTCTTCTCCAAGTGGGAGTAAGAATTTGGTCTTGCTATATAGCTAGTTATTATCTCTTGGACGAGAGACTCTCTTACCCACAAGTCAGCTCATGGGTAACATCTAGATGAAGCAAGATGGGGCTTGAGAAGATTCTCCATACAAATGAAAGATGCTTTATTTTCAAATTTGCTAAAGATGTCATCCTCACAACCATTCTTAAACAAGGCCTCTGGCACATTATTGGGAAACCTTTTTTCCTTAAAAAATGGTATCCTAGCATGGTGTTAGACAGAAGCAAAATAGAGAAATTCCTTTAAGGATCAATTTCCACAATATGTCACTTAAATATTGGACTCAAGAGGGCTTCAGCTTCATTGCTAGCTCGAATGGACTCCCAAATTGCAAGATCAGACCTAATTAGGTATGCATGATTATGCATTAAAGTTTAGATTTTGACATCTCCTCCTTTTTGATTGTTATAAGGCTTTTTGAAAATGGTACATTGTCAGATCATGCCATCCAATTGTGTAGCTCCTAGAAACATGCTCAGTTTAAAACTTGGAAACCTACAAAGAAGTTATTCAAGACTAGATCACATGATGAATTAAGGGGGTCCCATGATATACCCATCGATGATATTCTTGCTATAAACGACTCAGCTCAAACTGATGTTGCTTCTTCCCCAAATGATCCTAAAGCAATTTGAGACTCCTTATAATCCAAATATATCAGGTCAATTTGTAAATCCTCCAAATCTACCCTTATTTGATAATGGTAACCTTCATATGGAGAATATTGCTTAGGATTCCCCTTAACCTCCAACTATATCAACTTCCATACTGGTGGAGCCTCCTATCTTAGTTGTGACTGGCTCCTTAAAAGATGATTCAACCTTGATGAACAATCCTCTCAGGTCTAGATAAAGGAGGGAGTCTATTTGCAAGAAGAAAGGGAGTGTTCGCTCCACGCCCTCTTAATCATGTCTACATTGGTATGGAATATAAAAGGACTGAATAGTCCCTAAAAAAAAGAAAGCATTTAGAGATGTCATTTTGGAGAAGAAGCCTCTTTTAATAGCTTTCTAGGACCTAAAATAAAACCTGGGAAGTTAAAGGAGGAGCTCAAATTCTTAGGCTCTAGTTGGAGCTTCATTTCGAACCACACTCGCCACTTCAATGGTAGAGTTGTGGTTGGTTATAATCCTGCCTTTTTGAAGATAACTAAACTCTTCAGTTCAGATCAATTCATTCATCTTCATTTTCAAATGAATATGTGCCCAATTCACTTTATTATCTCTATTATATATGCTACTAATTTGAGTTCACACTAGAATGATTTGAAGAGGCTACGCCTTGTAACCCAACCCCCCTTGCCACTAATTGGGGATCTAAATTGCATCCTCAACTTATATGAGGTTAAAAAAAGAGGGTTAATAATAAACACCCTGGTGATGAACTAAGCTCAATTATTAATCAGTTTGGGTCACTAACCTTAACTACATTGACCAATTCAGATAGTCTAATAAACAAAGTGAGGATTGGTTCTTAAGGAAAAAGTTAGATAGGGCATTGGTGAACAATGATTGGCTAACCAAATTTGTCGCTAATTTTACAAAATTTGGTATCCTAATGTGTTTTAATCATTATACCATCGAAGTCAAGGGTATGTTCATTTCCAACCTAATAAAAGTTGCATTTAGATTTTGCAAGTTATTAGTGTAGGCTGATGGATTACAGGAAGTAGTAAGAAGAGGAATACTTACATCAATACTTAGTGATGAAGCCTCTCAACTTGTCTTTAAGATGAAAGCTACAAAAGAAGAAATCAAAGCTCTTAAAAGGAGTGCCCACCCAAATACTGAAGCTCAAGTCAAAACTAGTAAAGTCTCTCTCAAGCATTGCCAAATGGAGCTATACAATAGCCCTAATGATAAGAGGCTAATAAGGTAAGAAAAATTAGCTCTACATACCTACACCCAAGCATTCCTCTTCCATAATTTGCTACTCAAGCAAAAATCTAGAGTGAATTGGCTCAGGGATAGAGAGAAAAGGAGCATTAGTAAGAGAAAATGCCTAATGCATTGCTCCAGGTAACTCTAAAAGGCATGAGGGGGTTATTTGAGTTTGACGAAAAGCCAAAATATGAGTTGGATTTACCAAACTTGTAAAAGAATAAGGATCTAGTTGTAGCACAAAGAGTGAAGTGCTCGCTCAAGAGGTGACAGTAACTAACTTCAGATATTTGAATTTTTGACTAAGTATGTAGTTTTTCAGATTATGCAAGCATCTTGTAATCCTCTTCAAGTGATCGAGAAAATATTTTATATGCCTTCAACATGAGTTGAATTAAGGAGGATTCTTATGTTTAGTTTTAATGATAATAAAACATTATAATTTATTAGAATTCCCAAAGAAGAAGTCCTTTAAACCCATTAAATTTTATAGTTTAGAAAATTCAATATCTTAATTTTTTTTCACTAAATAAAATTTGAAATTGTAAAATTTTCACCTCCAAGACTCCTAAGTGATACAGGCAGTTGAGCAGATACACACGTTTGCGTCAACACATGAAGCCACTATTACATAAGATCAGGGCATAAATATAACTTTGAACACATTGTTTCTTTCTTTTAATTGAACGGCCATAAACATATATGTTTCTTATTCTCTATCAATATTAATGACGAGAGGTGAGGGTTTTGTGTAAAAAAACAAATATCACTAATCAATAGTTGTTGATGTAATTGTTATGGTTAATTTATTTTTCAAGTTATCTTACACAAAATAGGAATGGAGAAATTCTATTACTTTTGATTGGTGTAGTGTTAAATGAGTTTCTTACTTCTTTTTGATAGTCAAGAACATCGTGTATCAACATATTTGATAGTGTGCTTTGTAATTTGATATTTAATAATTTTAACTAGCAAATTAGCTAATTATTACTATAGTGTTAGTTAGGATCTTTTACTTATTATTATTATTTTATCGAGTTATGTTTTCTTATCATTACAGTGATGATTAATTTTTTCATCACCTTAAACTTAAACATAAGAGATGAAGATTTGTCAATATTAACAAGAAAGAGATAAAGTAATGAGTGGTGAATAAGAATTTTGTTAATGTGAAACAAAGAGATTATAGATAGTTGAAAACCCCAATTTTACCATTGATTCCAATATAAGGTAAATTGTAAGAGTTCAATTTTCATAAGTATATGTGTAGATTATTATTAAAATATATGGTCGTAAGAATGCAGTTGTTAATTCTTTTTATTTTAGGTATGATGAAGATATGATGGAGAGGATGAAACTTATAGTTAATTTCTTGAAAGTTAATAATTAGAAGTTAAAGGAAGAAATAAAGATATTGAGTTATGAAATTGGTATTTTGGAGGCAAAATCATGTAAAATTTGTCAAAAAGATAAAAACTGAAAGAAACATGGTAAAAGTGAAAAGAGATGTCAAAGTTTAAGGAAATATTAAAGCTTACCATTGGTGAGAGAGAAAGTAATGAAAATTAATGATTTACTGCAAATTAAAATTTAAGATCAATACTATAATGTTGTTTGCATTGCTTATAGAGAAGCTTTATAAGAGGTTTATGCTGTGGAAATGAGTTTACAAAATTTTGTCCCGAATTTTTTGGAAGGTAATCGATAATGTATTAAATTGTACTATGTTTATGATTAACATTATTGTTTATGAGCATTAATATGTTGCAATTATCAATTTAATGTCCATGGTGTATTATAATCATACTTATGTACAACATATTGCATATCCGTATGAAGATATTGTAATTCGATATATATATTTATATACACACACACACACAATTATTCTCTCAATTAATTTCATATATATTTTGTACATTTGTACATCATATTAGATAGCTATTGCATTTCCATATTGAAGTAATTAGCAATATATTGTGTATTTGTATTGATAATCTATTGCATATTCAAATTGACGAAAAATATATATCCTTATTGATAGGATTGACTCATATCCATATATACAATAACTTGTCGAAAACATATATTCCCATATCGTAATAACATAAGTGATCAATTGCATGTACAAAAACTAAGTAGTATCATTAGATCTCAAAAAATAATGATAAAATGTAGTATGATCTTAAAAAATAAAGGTAAAATGCCTATGTCATTAACTTATAAATTACGAAAGTCTTCTTTTATATTTTTTTCTTGTTAAAGATGATGAAGTGTCACAAAATCCTCCAATGTTTATTTGTGAATTTGTATCTTATATGATTAGTTGTGAATTTGATCTAAAGGTCAATATTCAAACCAAATATCCTCATATATGTCAATCATAAGCCAAATTCAAGTTATATAATGTGTCTATTGCTACAAATATGTGTGAAAAAATTACTAAGTAAATGAAATCAAACTATATAACAATTATTTGATATTTCATTATACCTATATTTTATAGTGCACTCTATAATTTCAGGCCTTGAAATCCTCCCTCTTCCTATTTCTCTTTCTTTCCATCTACTTCTACCTTGTTCATTGGAAATAACATGTGAATTTGGTTCAATTTGGTTTTTATTTAATGGTCCTTTACCTTTGCCTTATAAATTCCTCTACTTTTCCCTTTAGTTATAGGTTCCTAACTTTAACTTTCTCCTACTTACTAATGTTGAGAGATTGATTCTTGTATTTATTGGCTTTGATTGATTTTTCCCTTAGTTATAGGCTTTATTGATTTTTTCCAGAGCCTCTACCTCTTCCCTATTAAAATTTCAGTTTCTTATTAATATGGCATTGAAAACTATGAAATTTAATAAATACATTATTAAAGTTAAATGACGTACCTCTTATTTATACCTCTTTTGGTTATGTCCTTAAAGGCCACACATTGTACATCTCATGATTTGGTATACCTAAATGTCTTTCCTATACTTGGTTGTTCAAACCTTTCTTTCTATGTATTTCTCAAGGAGACTAGACATCCTCCTTGTTGTAAGAGTATCTATAATTTCACAAGATGGTTAACATCTTTCATGATCTAAGGTATGGAAGGAGTGCTTATATTCTTACAAAATTTGTTCCTCGTTATATTACTTATTAATGTAATCATTCATATTTAATTAACTATGCTGAATAATAGCAACACCACATGAGCAAGGACTAATTATGGAGATTCAAGAAAAGGAGGATGTTTAAGATAAATTAGATGCATTGCCATAATTAATTACTTCCCTACATGCTATTAAAAATGGAATATGCTTAACACATGAAGAATAATACCTAAATAATGTATAGTAACCTAGTCCATTTGTTTTGAGTTAAATGGAGCCTAATTCTCATAATTAAGATGTATTTAAGGGCTTTAGTTCTTTTGTATTCTTATTCAGCATTTTTTATTGTAATTGGGATGAAACTTAATTAAAAAGCCTAAATTGTGTTAATATTGTTTTATAGTTGTTTTCTAATTTCCTATATGGGTTAAAACTTGTTATCGGTTAATTTCTAATCTGATTAGGATTCCTTAAATTTTTTATTTGATTAGGATTCCTTAAGACTTCTAAGGATATGAATTAAAATAGGATTCTAAGAGTCTTAGTTAAATTAGTATTAGTAGTTACTAATCTAATCATTGTTACACATAGTAAGGATTGTTCTTTTAGGACTCCATTTATCTTTTCCTTTTAGGATTCTAGCTTTTAAGGAGTGTGTGCCTATAAAATTTTGTCTTATTGAAGTAATTTAAATACCATCAACTTAGAAATCAAATTGAGAGTTTTCTTCACCCTGTGAGAATTTCCTCTTTGTTATTTAATAAGAACTTGATATAATTTTATCAAGGTTAGCTTATAGAGATCAAAATCCTTATGGATTTGGCTCTAAATGGTTTGTTGGTTATGTTTAAGTTTCCTTGCTTTGTTTTAAGATGTTCTTATAGTTTTAATTCCTTGTGAGTTAATTTTTAAGTGGTTTTCATCCTAAGGTTCTCATTATTTAATATTAAATCTTTGGCTATTGAAATCAAGTACTATCTTTCATTTAAGTGTTTATTTCTTCTCTTCTTATTTATGATTATGTTGAGCATCATCTATTTATCCAATTCTTTCTATTCTCAATTTCTTTTTAATTCAACATTCACTTTGTGCATTCATCTTCAATCAAAGTTATTCCATTCTCTTTGCTCTTTTTTTTAGTTAGTTCACATTAGATACACATAAATTAAAAAAAGAGAAGAAAAAGGAAAAAAATCAAAATTGACATCAAAACCTAAATTTTAATCCTTTTCTAGTTAAAAAAATATTCTTAGTTTTGTTTCATCCTCATTACCTTTTTATTAATTTTGTTAATTTGTTCTTAAGATCGATTCATCCTTATTACCTTCTTATTGATTTCAATTCCTTTTTTTTCTTATTAATCCTAATTCTTGTAAACCAAAGTTATAAACCCTATACTGCTTACTGTTTTGGTAGGACCATGGATAAAGTTTTTTTTAAGGGCTCGTAAGAGGACATTGAGTAGTAAAAGACAAGATCGGTGAGAACATCATCAATAAAATCCAAAATTAAGTGAAAGAAA
Source organism: Erythroxylum citrifolium (assembly GCA_026284465.1). Classification (NCBI taxonomy): domain Eukaryota; kingdom Viridiplantae; phylum Streptophyta; class Magnoliopsida; order Malpighiales; family Erythroxylaceae; genus Erythroxylum; species Erythroxylum citrifolium. The sequence continues at coordinate 51,305,016 of JANKOE010000008.1, read as the reverse complement.
AGTGATTAAATGACATAATAATGAGAATAAACATGTAAAGGAGTTATAAGGAAAGCCAATCTTTATTACTAACATTTTATTTGCAGAATTAAACATAAGTAGTCGTGGAGATAATGCATACCTCAATCTCAAGTTGTTCATAAAAGCTACACAAGTCCAAGTTAAAGTTCTAAACATGAGGTTGGGTAGTATAGAGCCCCCATCTAGATATAAATTTTGTGTAACACCCACTCTCACAAAACACGTACTAAACATCCTGAGTGATATCCGAGTACGTATCTCGTAAGGGCGACATGTTAGAACAGTCAATCAATTAAACACTCAAAACTCAGTACAACTTTTTTTTAATAGCACAAGCATATGTAGAAATCAATAATCAAATTCGATCCATACGCTTATTACATAACACCAAAATCACAATTATTTTTACACTTTGATCAATCTCATTTACAAAACATTTCCAATTTCAAAAGTTATTACATGCCAAAATATTCAAATACACATGATACAAAAAAATTGCGGAAGACATTCTTTCGTACAAAAATTAATGAAAATACTTATGCAGATGTGAACTAATCTCGATCTCTATCTCTTACTTGAATGCAGTGGGTATACTCCCGTTTGCCTAACGGGGTAACTCTTTTGAGCCTGAAAAATATTGCAAAATTTGGGTGAGTTTTGCAAACTCAGTAAGTGACCATCCTCGATGGCTCACTCAATCACATAACACATATCATCACTTATGTTCACATAATTCACATCTTTTTATTTACGATCACTTCAATCATTCAAACACTTATCACGTTCAGAAATCATTCAAACTATTTAAATCATACATATTATATGCATATGTTGTGCTTATGAGACTCACTTTCAATTTGTTACTTTGTTGTGACCGAGTGCCTTTTTCAGTAGCTCATATCCCTTAGTGGATATCGGGTACATTCACAACTGAGCTTCAGGCTCCTTTTCACAGTCTGAGCTTTAAGCTCTTTTTTGGTGGCTACTTCAGTCACAACTGCCTTTATCTTTCATACATTCATGTAATGTAATGCATCACATTCACATATTTTCAACCAGTCACATGATTTTGGATTCACATTCATCATTAGATCTTAGTCTGACATTCAACAATTAAATTGAGAATATACTTATTTCTTTTCATTCACATACAAGTAGGACTTCAATATCACATTTATGCATCAAGTCTTAAACCTTCGTTGTCCGGCATCAATATAAGCAAATCACATTCATATTAATTATATTCATATTGCATAATAATCATAACCGTAGTCATTCAATGCAGAAATTGAAATCAGAAGAAACACTTAAAGTAAGACCATCTAGGTCGACTCACAGTACACCCCAGATTGGCATTAGCTTCCATGATCTGGAAACGTCTGAATGCGGACATTTATCCTGCACATCCAAATTATGCAACACAGACATTGCACATACTCACATTAATAACTTCGCACAATTATAAGCATTCATTTATGCATAAATGTGTATACGGAATAAGTACAGTGCATGCTCAATGACAATCCCGAGTATATTATCCAATTTTACAACTTATGCACATTCTCATCTTTGGCATTATTGCTCTCATAATATCAAATTTGCATTCACTTTTATTTAATACCCATTACTCATTTCCTTTGAATCACAACTACAATCATATAAACCTCTTCATTTCCATTATACACATCTTTTTGATGCTTTAATACCAATAATTCATTCACTAATTGCAACATCCCATTACCATTGAGTATATACCCAAACACCCAAGGACATTCAAGTACATATCCTATGATAATGGCATGTTAGAGCGAACATAAATCCAACTTAACATGGCATCATCTAACATAATTTAAAAGTCATCAAATTAAAACCATTCCTTGCATTCATTGTCAAAAACCCACACTGTATTCATTGAACAAAAGCTTACATTGTATCCATTAACAAATATTTACAAAACCTTATACAAGTTCTAGGAAGACTACAAAACATAAGCTACAATTCTTCTAATGTCAGCTGACATACCGTTGAGTCATAACTTAATCCAAAATGTTCCTTTAGTCTAATCTAAGGAACTAGGTCTCCTGTCTCGTACTTGAAAAGCCACGTTGCAATTTTTATGAGTTTTGCGAACTCAATGAGTAAACCATCATTGATGATTTCACCCAGGTCAATCACACAAGATCACATAATTCACATATAATCATTCAAATCTTGTATAATCCAAATATACACATTACCATGACAAATCATGATATCATTGCGAATTAGAACATATATGTATCAATACAGATGCATATGAGACTCCACATTCGTTATTATTGTTATGACCGAGTGCCTTTCACATATGGATACAAATACTAGCCCATTGGACTTAGTCAGAAACATGTATCATAGAGCAAAGCTCTACGTGCAAACAGAAATTACGAAGCAAAGCTCTACGTGTAGAAAACCGAGCTTAAAGCTCTATCAAACTGGCTACTCTGGTCACAATGCCTTTATCTGAGCATGCATTTTATAAAATGCATAAATTACAGAATTTACCATGTATAACAATCACAAATGATGCATAGTCAGAATCTTAAAATCATCAGACCTAAGTCTGGCATTCAACTTTTATTGAGAATTCAAATATCATACAGAGCTTCGCAACAATTCATAACACTTTTAATACATACCCAAATATTAAACTCTGCGGACAATTCATGTCCGAAATTCAGAACACAATCAGTACAATCAAATTCAATTAGTCATTCTCATTCACATACAAGTAACACTTCCAATGATATTCACATGCATCGAACGCCTCAGACAATTATTGTCCAAAATTTAGAACACAATTCAGTACACAATCATCAATATCAAATTCAATTCAGTAATAAACAAAACAAATCAAGGTGAGACCTGTAGGAAAATCCTGGGGTGTCCATCACATGGACACAGTGCGGAAAACAAAACTTTTTTGTTCCGGGAAGTTCCCGAAAGCCAGGATCC
>JANKOE010000008.1:51244582-51259304 GCA_026284465.1 Erythroxylum citrifolium | reverse complement strand
CATTAAGTTTTCTTCAGGCACAATTTTATCTATAACACCATTTATATCCAAAACACTCATTTAAAAACATTATAATATTTTTAATTTTTGCCAAAAGTTCGGGGTCCAACAGGGAGCATCAAGAATTTTTATTCTATATGTCCAATTAATGCTTATTTATGTGTTGTTATAAAGTTGAGACAAAAATGCCAAAAAGGGAGAGATTGTTAGGATATATTTTATATATATCTTATTTGATTTTGACATTTTAAATTAGAAATATAAGATAATTAGAATTATTATATGCATTGAAGATTGCTTCTACAATTGAAACTAAAAAGGTATGTATTGCTACATATCCTTATCACTAAAGAAGTTTATCAAAAATAGGCATCCTATCCTTCAGTGGATTCTTTGAAATTTATCAAGATACGTGAATATCTTCTTGTGGTTGATGAAGTCTAGGTGAGCACACAAGTTAAAATAATCTGGTGTGTGGATGTGTGCGTTATTATTGTTCTTCAGGTTTTTGGGCTGGCTGCGCATAGAAATGGTGCTGCTCTTTGTCTCACGGTCAACACATAAAAAGCAGTCCACGTATGTTAATAGAATATGCTAATGTTATGTGTTGTTGGAGATTACTATTTGCGGCACATGTCAAAATAATTGCTGAAGAATGTGTGTGGTGTGGGTGCATGAACTTGATTTTTATTGTTGAACAATATCAGATCTATTTCTGGAGAGCTTGTCAATTTAGGAAGTTTTCTTTCTCTATTTTTCTTTTATTATTACTTTGAGTGAAAATAGTTAGAAAAATCTTCTGACAAAATTAACACGAGTTGGTCGTGTTATCGGGTGTAAAAAATTTTCACGGGTAGTCAGATTGTGAAATAGTTACAAAGATTGAGTGATGCTATGGTAGTTCGATCTTGTGTAATTTTATTAAACTATTGTGAAAGTGATTAATCTAGATAAGGGTCTCGTAGACGTAAGCAAAGTGTGTTGAATTGTGTTACTAAATTTTGATATCTTTAATATTTTGCTTTTACGTAGTTTCATTCTGTTGTTTGCGAAAAGAAAATTTGGAAAGTCTTCGAATTAATTAACCCTTTTTAGATTTTCAGTAGCTAACACGTCTTATTAAATTTCGCTCCAGCAGTAGGTAAAACACCCTTCTTCAATCAGTTCAGTTCCAGCCTCCTAACTAGAATAAAAAAGGTTTGGGTAGGGTGTTACATAATCCTGAAACGAAGAGGGTAGAGGGCCATGTTCATAATAAATACGTAATCCATTGAACTCTTTATATAGCTGCGGCAATGAGTAAAAAGAAAGCAAGCAAGCAAGAAAAACCTTGCAGAGAGTGAGCGGAAGATGAAGAAAATGGCAAGAGACTTAAAGATGAGAATTCTATGTGGAATGGTGGCATACTTGGCTGTGGTGTCAATTGCAACAATCCAAGATGACGAACAAGAATGTGCAGAGCAGCTGGGCAATCTGGCTGCTTGCATACCATTCGTTAGTGGCACTGCCGATAAGCCAACACGAGAGTGTTGTCAGTATACCCAAAAAGTTAAGGCCAATAAGCCCAAGTGCTTGTGCGTTCTCATCAAAGAGAGCACTGATCCCTCCATGGGGCTTCCCGTCAACACCACTCTAGCCCTTAAAATGCCATCTGCTTGTAATATTGATGCCAAAGTCTCCGACTGTCCAAGTAATTCCTCTAAACCTTCCTTCAAGCTCCATTTTCATAGTAAAGTATAATCGTTGGGTGCCTTTTTTGCAGCTATACTGAATCTCCCACCAGACTCCCCAGACGCCAAGATCTTTAGGGAAGCGGGTTCCTCAGATGCAACAACCACAAACTCCACCACAGATTCCCCGCCAACCACTGCTTCTTCTGGATCTTCTTCTTCTTCTTCTTCGTCCTCTACTCCTGATTCCAACTCAAAGACAACTCCTAATAGCAATGGAGCAGCCAAGACCAAGCTTTTTGCAGATTGCATCATCATGGCTTTGGCCTTTGCTGCATGGTGACGTGGTGAAAAATTCACAGATTAATTTTATTCTCTTTTTGAGAGAAAAATATATAACAAAAACTTTTAAAGAAATCCTTTACTCACTTTCCATTCCTTCATATTTGGTGTTTAGTATTTTCCTGTAGAAAAAGAAGGATCGTAGATATCTTAGCAATATATGAAACTTCACCGGTTTGACTTCTCTTCCTTGCTCAAGGAGTTAAAGAATGCTTGATTTGATGCTTGGAAATGCACTATCGCTCGGGGCAGACGTGGTTCACTGATACAGCCTCTGAAGAATCATCGAACTACTAATATTACAACATGCAAAAGAAGAAACCCTTCTATATATATGTCGCTGTTTATAGCCTTTGAGGTGATGAAGCTATTTGAAAGGTCCAAAGAATGTTACTGTAATCATTAGCTTAAATCTGCTTATTACGTACTCCAACAATTACGTACGTCTAGTAAAAGGAGTGTTTTTTATTATAACAGGGATCTTAAACTACTTAATCTTTATATGTACTTTTTGTTTTTATTAGTTTATAGAAAAACTAAAATAGCCTTAGAAGCAAACAAGATGAACATAAAATGGAGTAGGAAGAACAGAAGTAACTAGATGGAGAACAAAAATCATGTCACCATATTTGCGGGTTCCGAACTCTGGTGTGTTATATTGCTTAACAAGGTTTGAGAAAAGGTAAGAAGCAAAGAGTGATCCTAGTGCTTGAAGTGTGTGTGAAAGAAAGGTTGGGAAGGGTTTTATTATGGTAGGAAGGTTACAAAGTTAGGTGGAATGTAAACTGTTAGGACCTTATGTTTCTTCAAATGAGTCCAGATCTTCAGTCCAATATTACTCTGTCTTATTCTATCTTATGAAAAAAACAAACATCTAACACTGTTGCAATGACTAAGTTACTTGGAAAACTAGAAAAAAAAAAGAGAGATATCAAGTGGGAGCATGGACAAATATAGAGAATGATTTCTTTTGCTTTCACTTATGAGTTCGATTTTTAGGTAAAAATTGTGAGATATTGCCATAATCTTAAGGAAGAAGACACCATCCTCAATGCCATTATGCTTTCTTCTAAGCTATGTTTCCTCATCACTTTATTGCTACTTTTGGATTTCAACTTCAATTTACAAGGTTCGTTTTTTACCATATTTTTAACTTCAATTCAACTCCCTTAGTTCCTTGGTGTCCCTAGTTTCTTCTTATGCATATGCCAACTCTGATGGGTTACATCAGGCAAAGTTTGCATCTTTGAAAGAAAAGATTGGGTGAAAAGTTCGAATTTTTTAAACATGAAGTCCCTCTTCAACCCCAGATCAAGTGTCCAATGATGGTGTGAAAAGCTCCAACCTTTGGTATCTCTGGTTTAGAAAATTATAATGATAAAAGAAGATTTTGGTTCGGAATGTTTTTGTGTGAATACTATTTAGATGCTATCTAGCTTTTGTGTTGATGACAATGATGACTTTTATGAGTTCACTACGGCAAACTATCGTTGACTTATGGCAACAAAGAAGGAAGGTAAGTGAAAATTTTGCATATTAAGAATAGATATAACAATTCTATGGATGTATATTATCTGTTTGTGAAAATAGTTGGTCCCTCTTTTTCTTGTTCACATGATTTGCTGGTGCATATGCATAATGGTCGTTGTTGAGAAATAAATATTCATAACGTCATCGAGCTACAAGACAAAGTCATTGACTCTGTGTATGAAATCATGGCCTTTTATTCTTCTCGATATAGCAATCCATCAACGGATCCACAAACACTACTGCTATTGTTAGTAGCAACAGGATTGTCACACATTCGTTTATTTTCTAATTTTTTGGGTGCAAATAAAACGTGATTTTTTTTATTTTTTAACTTTACGTACGAGTTGCAGAAGAACTCAATAAAGGGGTCGTGGGAACTTATCTGTGGGATGCTAATATGCCTTCAATATTCATGACATGTGGTCGTGGGAACTTATCTGTGGGATGCTGAAGAAGTCAATAAAGGGGTTGAGTCACTTATGCCTCGAAATATTGATACAACTTTGGTAATGGGGTTATCAGATATATTGACGCTGGTGCATATGCATAATGTTATCACATATTACACTCTAATGGGGTTCACTATATATGTTAAATAACATAAATAAAAGAAGAAGAGAAAATGATAAAAGCATGGAATGTGGGTACAAACACTAATACTACCAGCACCCACTAATCACATCAAACAGTATGATCCTCTACCGTCAACTTAAAAAGGTTATGCTCGAATATGTAATTTTTCAAAATGTTTCTCTAACATCATACCCGAAATGCAGTTGAAGCAAGCATTATCATCTTGTGTGAAGGAATGCATGTTTGAATGGCAACCAGGTGATCTTATGTCACTATGTCAAATGATAAACCATTTCCTGAAACAAAAAGTGCATTACTTCAAGAGATGTTATACAAAAGCTAGTTTGCAATTGATATTTCCAAACACAAACTGGTTACAATAAAAAAATAAATAAACAGAAAAATATCTCAGGAAAAATGTTTCCTACAGTCAATCTTAACTCTCACCACACTTAAAGTAAATAACCCGTATTGAGCCATCTTCAACACTTTAACCCTCTAATGGACAATGTTTACATTACTTCCCACTAACTTGAGTGTGTGTTTGCATAGGATGGTAAAATTTAAAGTAAGAGTAAGACCACTGGTTTGACTATCCTTGTACCTTAGCACAAGTTCTTCGTTCATACAAACCCAACAATTAAGATTTCCTACATTTTAAGACAAATTTCAAACGCCCCTCACATACGGAACTAGCAACCTAAAAGTTAACAAAGAAGAAGGAAAAAACATATGACTCTCAAAATAAATCTCCATCTACAACCCAAACATTAGTAATAAAAATCAACACTAATTCGTAAACGATAATCAAAAGATAGCATTCAACAATACTAATAAAAAAAACACAAAAGTATGAAGTGGACATTTTTAAAGGGACAAACCTCATTCAACAGACAAACCACTCCTTTCGCCTTTCTATCTCCCTAAAACTTTGTCAAGACCGCCGCTTTAAACCTTTTGTATATGCCGTCAATTTTTTCTTCTTTTTTTTTTTGGTGTGTGATGGATTTCTCTCTCCATAATCCTTATTTCTCTATAGGAAAATACCAGACAACAATTATAACGGAGCGGAGAGTGAGGAAAGAGTTTCTTCGAAGATTTTTGTTATACCTTTTCTCTCTAAAAAAATGAAATTAATCTTTAGATTTTTTACCATATCATCAGTACACATCACAGAGAGGATGTCACATATGGTACCTCATTTAGACTTAACGGTACATGTATTACACTGGTAGATTTCTGTCCAAATTAGCTTGACATTGAACACATTCAATAAATTGATCAAACCCAAAAATGTTTAGCCCCAAATTGGACATTTAGCCTAAAGTTTGTGGTTAACTAATCTTTCCTTTTTTATTTATTTTATAGACTTTAATTTCTTTTGCATCAATTCTTCCCGTCTTGTCTGAAGTCATCTTTGATATAGAATGTGATAAATATTGATCCTATAAGTCTAGATTAAACTTCTGAAATTCAAATTCTAAAATTCAGGTACTATCAGAAATTGGTCTTTCTTTCTACTTGATAAGAAATTGTTGATATCTTCCATCTTTTGTAGTTACAATTTGCTCCTCAAGAAGATACTTTATCTTCTCTTTAAGATGGGGAATGGCTGGAATTCTTATAGCAATAGTAGGGGATTGATCCTCACCTTGTCTATGATAAATAGGTAAGTTCGCAATATTAAAGATAAGATTTATTCCCATGGCACTTGGTAATTCTAAAACATAAGTTTTGGAATTTATCTTCTTGATGATTTTATAAGATCCAACATTTAGTGAATGAAGTTTCTTATATTTTCTTTTTTGAAAACGCTCTAGACGAATCCTATCCATCATCATATCCCTTTCATTGAATTTTAATAATTGATGATGTTGATCAATATATTCTTTATAAGACAAATTGTTGGTTATTATCTTTCGTCTTATTTCATAAAAAATATCCCTCAACAAAACCTTTAGCTTCAACACTAACTCATCTTGTTTGTGGTAAAGGTACTATATCAATAGGCTTCTTTAGTTAAACTTCTGAGACTATCTCAAAAGGGCTCTTACAAGTAAACCTATTTATATAACTATTGTTTGCAAATTCTGCCATAATAAGAATTAAGTCCCTTTTTTTTACATTTTCTCTAACCAAACATCTTAACAAATCTCTCAAACTTCTATTCACCACTTATGTTTATCCATTAGTTTGAAAATAAAAAGAACTTGAAAATTGAAGCTTAATATTCAATGTGTTCCATAAAGTTCTCTAAAAGTACCTCGTAAATTTCACGTCGTGATAAGAGAAGATAGTTAAAAGTAATCCTTAGAGACGTTCAATCTCTTTGAAGAAGTTTAGCAATGTGGATAACATTATAAGTCTTGACCAATATATTTGCAAATGGATTTATAACGAAATCATATGTTTCCTATACAACATAATCATTAAGAACATACTTATTGCTACCTCTTGTAATTAGATGCACTAACTTGCCATCATTGTTGAATTTTGACTTTGCAAGTGCACTCACTACTTCTCCTTTATTCATATGTTGTGTTAATTTCGTATCTTCATTCAAATTTACTTCTCTTTCATCACCACTATAATTTCGTATCTTCACGTTTTGAACTAACAAGCTTTAGAATTCCAAGTAGTTGTTGGTTAATCTTTTCAGCATCCTATTCTGTTATATCAAGTTGTTGTCAATCTTTTAATCATGTTGCCTTGTTATTCCAGCCTGTTGTCTTTTTGATTTGTAAGTGTTTGAAGTTGTTGTTAGTTGTTTCAACCTTAGGATTTGCCAAAAAATCCACTTCATTTTGTTTTCCTTCATCTTTTTAATGCTTGAATCATCTCCCACAGTCAAATTCTCAACCTCATAAAGTATTTAAGCACATCTATATGTAGTCTTGAAGATTTTAATTGATCAGTTAAAGGAGATGTGTCATTATTTTTACCACCCATAATAAACATTTCCTCTAATTAGTACCTACGATAAAATCAGTACATGCTTTTTCAGTAAATAATTTCCCCCCTTACGCTCCATGCTGTTAATCAATACCAATCCCTTCATCTTGAGTGTTGCAAAGTTCCCTATGTTCAACATCAATTATATGTTGTTGGTTGGTATAACAATTTTTCTTGTTAGAGTTTTAACCTTTAGGGAATGTATCTCAAGGTTGTCTAGCCTCTCCAAAATTTGTCTAACATGTTTTTTTAGCACTTTATGGATGATGCTTTTTTTTTTGCAATATTCAAAAGTATTTCATCTTACTCTAGGCTACTAAATATTCTTCTATATTTCCTTCCATTATGTGTCATCATTGTGGTTTAAAACCTTAATACCAAATTGATACAGGACAAATAGAAGAATTATTAACTAGTAACTAAAACTCACAAAATTAGAAATTTGACTAATATTAAGCTAGTATTCTAGGGTTTAACAAGCTGAAAGTTAGAATTTTAGTTGCTAGAATATTGTGATGAGCACAAAGAATGGAAGATAAGAAATTAAGAATCATTTAGAGTATAAAAATAACTCTTAGAATAAAGTATCACACCTAATTAAAAACTCAATTTTATAGAAAAATTCTAGATTGCTTATTATTGATGAAAAGTTTAATACATATATACATGCATACATATACACACACATATAATTAAATGCTATTATAATAAAAATTATATAAATCATATACCATTGGGATAGTATATCTAAAGTAACCTACACTACTACTTAATTAGTCTTCTCTCGTGAGGAGTTCTTCTGTCTTGCCCTAGTTGCAAGTTTCTTGGGTTTCGCACTATGGCTCGTCTCCTGCTTGTCTTTCGGCCATGGCAGATGACCCCCTCTTAGTGGACATGGCTCAACTGTCCGTTGACGTTGGGGAGGAGGAAGTGTTGTCTTTCACAGTGGATGAGGTACCCCCTGTCGACCAGCCCAATCCCGCACTGTACTTGGTGGGTCGGTTCCTCACGGCGAGACTTATCAACTTCATGGCCATGAAACAGACGTTGGCCTCTCTCATGCGCCCTGTCCTAGGGATGCTCATCACGGAGTTGGACGGTGGTACTTATACCTTCCAGTTTTACCATGAAATTGACATGACCAGAGTTCTTGACATGTGCCCATGACTTTTAATAATCAAATCCTCTTATTGGAGCCGCTGGGCAGCTATTCGCACCCTTTGGAGGTCCCCATTTCACACCTCCTCTTATGGGTCCAACTTTATGGCCTCCGCCCTGGCTTTCGTTCAGCCTCTGTTTTGGAAAAATTGGGGAACCAACTGGGCACCTTTGTCAAAGAGGACCTGGATAACTTCTCTCACCCGCGACCGTACTGCAGGGTGTGGGTGAAGTGGGCCATTGACAAACCCCTTCGCCCCTCACTAAAGCTGAAGATGGCAGCCGACTTGGACGTCTTCTTGGTGTCTTTGGTCTATAAGCGCCTTCCTGGCTTTTGTTTCATCTGTGGCCTCATTGGGCACGGGGAGAAGTTCTGCCCCGTCCCCGTCCTCTCCAATGCTGCGGTGGTGCCTAGGAAGTACAGCCCACAGCTTCGAGCTCCTACCCGCAAACCACAGCTGGCTATTGGCTCCCAATGGCTTAGGGAAGAAGAGTTCACTAGACTGGGGGACTCCCCTAGCGCCCGCGCCTTGTCTCCTGGTGGTAGCAGTGTTGGCGATGGTCCTACCACCATGGGCGTTGTGCTCCTAACAGGGACTGCTGGTCTCCCACATGGGCCTGACGGTGCTTCCCAAAATGGCGGGATTGTTGTTAGTGATTCCAAGTGTCGACGTACGGCTACAGCTAATGAGCTTCCTGGCCCTCTGCCGATGTTTGTGCATTCAGACGCTTCTCTGCCCCCTTTCAACTGTCCTACGGCGGGATCTGGTTCCCAGACCCGTCCCTAACTATGAGTCTTTTAAGTTGGAATTGCCGCGGGCTCGGCAACCCCTCAGCAGTTCAGAACCTAATGCAGATCGTTAGGGAATGTCGGCCGATTTTTGTTTTCCTTGTTGAAACTTTATGTCCCTTTTCTAAGCTTCATGAAATAAAGACCCTTTTGGATTATGATGATTTCTTTTGTGTTGATGCTTCTGGTCGTAGTGGTGGGTTAGCTTTGTTGTGGAAGGGTGTTACTAGTGTCAATCTCTTGGGGTCCTCCCCTCATTTTATTGATGTGCAGGTTTCCATCCCAAGTGTCATCCCTTGGCGAATTACTGGTTTTTATGGCCATGCTAATAGGTTGCGTCGAGTGGAGACGTGGGAGCAACTCATCCTTCTATCCTTGGTCTCCCCTCTTTCTTGGGTCTGTCTTGGAGATTTCAATGACATCCTCTTTCAGTCTGAAAAACGAGGAGGCCTCCGTCAACCCCCTTCTCTGCTCAATGGTTTTCGCCATGCAATGATGGAGGCTGGACTTTCTGATCTACCTCTTACTAGGTATCCTTTCACGTGGGACAATGGCAGGATTGGGGAGGACCAGGTCGAGGCCAAACTGGATCGGATTTTAGTCTCGGATAGTTGGCGTGCCCACTTCCCTGTTTCCAAAGGATCGGTTCTTGATCTCTCTACCTCGGACCATCTTCCTTTACTGCTGCAATTTCAACTGTTTGTTCCTCAGCCACAGGCGCGTCTTTTCCGGTTTGAAAATCACTGGTCTAAGGAACCTGACTGTCGGCTAGTTGGCGAGCATTGTTGGAGGGATCATGCTGCTCCTGACCTCCTCTCCAAACTTGCGGCTTGTTGTCATCTCTTGGATGATTGGGGTCAGTCTTTCCGGCATCGGTTTAAGGAATAGTTGGCTGCATCTCGCCAGAGTATGACCAGCCTACGCAGTAGGCGTTCGGAGGCCGCGCGGCGGGAGTTCTTGCAGGCGAAGCAGCAGTGGGTGGGCTTACTTGCCCAACGGGAACAATTCTGGAAGCAGCGGGCTAAAACTATGTGGTTACAGGAAGGCAATCGCAACACGCGATTTTTTCATGCGAAGGCTACAGCTCGTCACCGCCGGAATCGCATTGTTCAGTTGAAAGATGAGTCTGGCATGTGGCAGACTTGGGCGACCGGCCTCCCCCAAGTTATCTCTGATTATTTTGCCGCACTCTACTCCCCACAAGCTTGTACCCCCGCTCACATTACTCATTGGGTGCCGCAATGCCTCTCGGCAGCGGATAACGTGATCCTTAATGCACCGTTTTTTCGGGAGGATGTTCGCCGGGCCGTTTTCAGTATGGGCAGGGACACATCTCCTGGCCTCGACGGCTTAAATCCTGGTTTCTATCAGCACTATTGGGATGTCATCGGCTATGATATCTCAGATTCTTGTCTCCAGTGTGCCTCTACTGGGATTATCCCATCGTCCCTGCAGGAAACCGTCCTCGATCTCATCCCCAAGATGCGGGACCCAGCACATATGTCTGACTTTCGCCCGATTTCTCTTTGCCAAGTCCTATACAAGATCATTGCTAAGCTGTTGGCTAGTAGACTTAAGCGTGTCTTACCTCAACTCATCTCCCCAACGCAGAGTGCATTTGTAGCTGGCCGACACATTCAAGACAACTCGGTGGTAGCATATGAGGCTCTCCACTATCTACGGGCTCGGCGACGCGACAAGACCGAATATGCGGTTCCTTAAACTGGACATCCGCAAAGCCTATGACCGGCTTGACTGGTCTTTTCTGCAAGCGGTCATGCGACAGATGGGCTTCAATGCCCGGTGGCTCGAATTGATTTCCCAATGTGTCACCTCCGTCTCTTATCGGGTGCTTCAGCAGGGCACCCTTATTGGTCCGATTATTCCGGGTCGTGGTTTACGACAAGGAGATCCATTGAGCCCCTATCTATTCATTATTTGTGCAGAAGCTCTCTTTCGACTTATTCAAGCTAGGGTAGCTCAGGGGGCTATACATGGTGTAGGTTGCTGCGGGAGCTCCCATAATCTCCCATCTATTCTTTGCCGATGACAGTGTCCTTTTCTTCTGAGCTCAGCTAACCGAAGCCCGGGCCCTCCAGACCTTATTACAGGATTATGAACAAGCCTCGGGCCAGTCCATTAATTTTAGTAAATCTTTGATCTCCTTTAGTCCCAACACTGACTTGGCGACCAAATCAACCATCTGTTCTCTTTTGCAGCTCTAGGAACATGCTGATCTTGGTAGCTATCTTGGCCTTCCAATGGCTATTGGGCGCAACAAGCGAGAGGTTTTCGGGTACGTTAAGGATCGGCTTTGGAAAAAACTCAACTCTTGGACTGTTAAACGGCTCTCGAAACCGGGTAAAGAAATCTTATTGCGGACTGTTCTTCAGGCCATTTCGAATTATGTTATGATGCTCTTCCTTTTCCCCAAGTCACTCTATGCAGACCTTGAGCGGCTCATGAGTCGATTTTGGTGAGGTACCGCTGCCAATCGGAAAGGAATCCACTGGATGAACCGGGGCCGCTTATGCAGGCTGCATGCGGATGGGGGCCTTGCCTTTAAACATCTACGTGAATTTAACATTGCTCAAGTTAGGCTGGAAGCTTCTCACGAACCCCGACTCTTTAGTTACCCGCCTGCTCAAAGCTCGCTACTTTGCCCGTTGTTCCTTCTTAGATGCCCCTCTTGGTGCGAACCCAAGTTACCTATAGCGTAGCATTCGGGAAAGTCAACATCTCCTTTGCAGCGGCCTATGCTGAAAAATTGGTAGGGGGGACCAAGTTCATATTTGGGCTAATCCTTGGTTGAGGGATGTCACCAATCCTTTTGTCACCACACCTTTTGATGCACGGTCGGGTGTCCTCTTTGTTCAAGATCTGCTGCTAAATGGGCAGTGAAATTCTAGGTTGATCACTACAGTCTTTAACGAACGTGATCGTGGATTAATTCTGAGCCTCCCCCTTGCTAGTGCTGTTGAGGATGATATGTTCTGGCTGTATGAGGACCGAGGCTTCTTCTCGGTCAAGTCGGCATACCAGGCTCTCACCTCTAGTCGCCCCGAGGCCCCGAATGCTGAGATGGTGGAGGTCTGGTCGCAGCTTTGGAAACTCCCTCTTCCCCCGCAAGTGAGTAATTTTATTTGGCGTGCCTCACAAAATATTCTCCCGCTTCGTGACAACTTGCTTGTGAAGAAGGTCGATGTCCCGCCTTGGTGCCCATTTTGTCTTCAGTCATCAGAAAGTCAATTGCACTTACTGGTAACTTGTTCTTTCACTAAGCAGGTGTGGCAGTGTTCTCCTATGGGCTGGTTTTCGCCAATGGTGACCAGCTTCCCCGAGTGGTTAGGGCGGGTTTTCCGTTTGTTCAGGGCTAGTGATTTGGCTTTGGCGTTGAGTTTATGTTGGTAGGTGTGGAATGTGCGTAACGCTCTCATTTGGAACCATCAAGTTGTTACTCCTCTCTCGGTTTGGACTCGCACCCTACGCCACTACCACGAGTGGGCGACGGCGCAGGTGGGGGCTAAGCCTCACCAACCTGCGGCGGGGGTACTCTTCTGGCAACCACCCGATCTTGAGTGGGTGAAGATTAACGTTGACGTTGCTATTGATGTGGATGGATCCTCTACTGGCTATGGCTGCATCGCTCGCGATTCTTTGGGTTCGGTGTTGGGTGTGAGAATCGACAGACTTGATGGTGCTTTTCGCCCAAAAATTGCTAAAGCTTTGGCTATCAAGGAGGCTCTCAGTTGGATTGAGTGTAATGGTTAGCCTAAAGTCGTTGTGAAGAGCAAATGCCTTCTTGTTATTCAAGCACTCCGAGATCGTCATTTTGTCGATGCTACTGCCTTTGGTGACTTAATCTCTCATTCTCGTTTTCTTTGTTCTCAACTTGTTTGCGAAGTTGTTTTTTGTCATATTAGACGTTCTGCTAATCAAGTTGCTCATGGCTTAGCCCAAGCTTCCCGAACCATAGCAAACGTAGGTGTGGTCTTATAATTTCCCACCTTTTGTTCTGTCTCTTCTGACCTTGGATGCCTAATATATCTCATCCCTTTTCTAAAAAAAAAATAAAAAGAATCAGGACGTGAAGTATACTTCAAGACTTGAAATCTCTTTTCAAGCTTGTTATCATCTTTTATTTTTCTTTTCTTGTAACTTGTAGAATGGGGAATTCCTTTTTTACTTGAGAGTGAAGTATTCAAGACTTGAAATCTCTTTTCAAGCTTGTTATAATCTTTTATTTTTCTTTTCTTGTAACTTGTAGAATGGGGAATTCCTTTTTTACTTAGAGAGGAGTTTGACTAAGTTTCTCTCTTGAAATGGTATAATTTATTATTGGCTTATTCTAAACTCATTATATACATTTAATTTTTTATTGGCCGTTCGACTTAAGTCATCGCTACATAAATTTCTGACGCTAACGCTAAAGTTAGCTAGGATGGACTATTGTCTATGAAGTCAAGTCTTTTCCAAAAAAAGTCCAATTCCAAGTCGTATTAAATTTGTTTCCGAACAAGTCCAAGTCTTTCTTCGTTTTTCTTTTCTCCTTGCAGCGGAGCAGAGGATTTTGACGATACTATAATATCTGTTCATCAACTTGTGAAATAATAATGACACAGTGGATTATTGTTCAAGAAGTATGAAATTCACTTTAGCATCACATAAATTCTTTTGATGATTAATCTAAATATTTTTCTTTTAATGACTACTAATTTATTTAGAAAAATAAAGATTATGTAAGATTGATAATGTTAAGTGAACTATAAAACTCAAAAATTGCTTTTATGACTAATGTAAGTCTTTTATTTGTTATCTTTTCAGATAACGTGTAGAACGGATAGAGGAAATATTGGACTCCATAGCTTCACCATCATTAATTTGTCAGAGGAAATATTGGACTTCATAGCTTCACCATCATTAATTTGTATTGACAAGCTTAACAAAGTTCTTGACTCTTCTGTCAATGATACGAAATACGGTTGAAGAAGTCCAGTGGGGTTATTGGAACTGGAAGAGCAAACATCAGTGGACTTGGACCACTTGGGAAACACACAGGTTGAAAGATGAGTATCAGAACATGTATATATGAAAAGAGAAGTTACCAAGTCATGGTACCAGCTTGTTCAACACTGCAACTTGTAAAATGACAACTGTTTTTGTTCCATATAACAAGTTTTAGTTAGATTATGATTTGCTTATAGATACGTGATTCATTAAAAATTGGACCAACCACTAATTTATTTTAGGAAAATGATATTATGTAAAATTGATAATATTAATTAAAAGTAAAGACATTAGTTGCATAAAATTTCTTTTCTGAAGTCTTTATTCGTTTTGCTTTTCCCCTAACTTGTGAAATGGAGCAGAGGATTATGACAGGAGAGATTTTTCTGGAATAAGGTTCTCTTCTGTGCGTCGACTTGTGAAATTTATTGTTGATTGATTACAAACTCACTGTATAAATTTACAGTGACCTGGCAGCCTCCCACGGGAGCCTCCCAAAACCGTGCCGGAAGTGGAGGAGGAGGAGGTGGAGGAGGAGGCGTTGGCGTCACCTTCGTAGGCACAGATGGCGGGAGATTGAGGAAGAAGGAGGATGAGGGAAACGTAGGAAGGAAAATTTCACCGGAAACGATGTGATCGTGGAGGAAGGCGGCAGCGGTGAAGGGGGTGGTGACAGCAAGGAGGGAAAGAATGAATTTTG
>JANKOE010000008.1:51042763-51057412 GCA_026284465.1 Erythroxylum citrifolium | reverse complement strand
ATGCACAATTTAATACATATTCCAATAGTAAGCATATTTTGTACTAAATGTCATTAATATTCTAACCCCTACTTTGGAGCGTTACAGTAGTCACACAAGTGTCAAACGTTTAACAGTATCTATAGAATGCGTTGAGAGAGAACTCCATAGTTGCTGTAAAGAAGGTTAGGTAAGAAGTTTTAGCTCCCTTTGAATTTAAGCTTATTTATAATATTTTCAGACATTTTAATAATTTAATTGAAGTAAAATTCTAATTTTAATTAAATGCTAATTATTCTCAAATAAGATCTAATTACTCATATTCATCTTTATTTATTAAATATTTCATATTTAATCATAATATTTCTCAGACTTTATAATCAAATCCAACTTAATTAAAACATATTTTATCTCTTTAATGCATTCTTTGTGTGTGATTTATTTGATTCTTAATTATGTTAGCAACAGATATAAATTATAACTCTAAATCATATTTATGATCATATAAATTAAACTCATTTAATTTACCTTTTTTAATTAAATAATTTTATATCCATAGATTAAGATTGACATAAAATAATGTATTATGATATATCTATCTTTATAGATCAAATTCTCATAATTAAGTTATTGCCTTCTTCATTTCCAATAGGAGTTGTTCTTGGACAATCATAGATTTAATAATTGAAAATATGAATGTGTTCTTTATGAGTACTATGTCTTTATATAGTCTCACTAACTTCTTACAAATATGATAAATTCATAATCATCTCAAAAAATAATCTTTTTGAATTTATCATGAAAATGAATCTTGGAACATCTCATAATCTTTCAACTTTATATCAAATGTATCAATAAGGCAATAGTTTTAATTAGATGTATTATTATGAGATTGGAACGTTTTAAATTTCATCTTACTTCTATTACTTATTTTAAGAACCATTCTTCTGTAAGTGTTCATTAAAACAAACATTTTGTTCAATATGACTTGTAAGATTATATTCAACCTTTTGGGTATCTCATAACTATTATATGATTTGGTTATTAACTTATTAGATAATAGATGCTTTAACTGGGTATCATATCTCAAAATCATTAACTTTGACTCTTTTGAAGTCTTATCATTTCATATCTAATACGAAATCTTGCTAATGATTTAATTAAAACTTTTGAAGGTAAGTTGCTAAACTAAGTATAGCTATGAAACAAATAAATATTGCATTTATAGTGTCTCATATTTTATTTTCCTCTTTACACAAATCAATACCCTTATAAAATTTAGTTATAGAGATATTCATTGATCTAGTTCCCTATAGATAACAAAAAGAAATCTTCATTCTTATGACATTTATCTCATCAAATTACTTCAACAATATTAATGCTTAATTTTTACTTTTATTTACACAATTTAAAATTTTAAAAAAAATTAAATTAATATTTCATTTAATAAATATGACTATATCACATAAAGTTATTTGTAATTTAATAAAATATAAGTATCATCTTTTTATGAATTGTTATCACATCCAAAACAATGCATGTATAAGATTTAATAGTTCAATACCATTATCATTCTTTCGCCAACTATTAATTTGGTTTTTCTTCAACCCAATAAGTTTTATATGACTCATAATCAAAAGGATACATCTATCTTCATATGTAACATATGATTCTCACTACATTGATTTGACCAATGTGGCAAAGATAGTCTTTATTATCCAACTTTATATTCTTGCTACATATATTAAACGTAAGTCTTCTTAATTCAATAGATTGTATAAGAATGAATCAACTATTTTTATCTAACATTTATTTCTTATCATACTTTGAACATTGTAATAATGTTGAATCCATATTCAATATCATATACTCAAATACATTAATTAGAAATATATATGATCTTTATCATATCATGCATTGGGACGAAAAATCATGTTTCCTTTTGGTGGAAACTATTGTTATATCTATGCCATTTCCTTTAATTACAATCCATGTTTATGAAAGTTGGCCCAATTAAATGAAACAATTTCATCAAGGTATTATACCTTTCAAATCTACTTTATGCAATCTCTTATATCATGCTATCATGATGTTGACATATTATACCTTTCAGATCTACTTTACGGTTCGTTTGGTTAGGGGTTTATTAATGGAATGGAATGGAATGGAATATTATTCCATCTTTTCGAAGGAGGATTTATAATGGAATGGAATAGGATGAGATGGAAGAGGAGGGTTTCATATTACATCTCATTCCATTCTAAATGGTAAAAATGAGAAACTCCGATGTAGGGGGTTTAGGATGAAATGTAAAATGCTAAATATACAGTACCGAATATAACCTCAATAATATTTTATAATACCAGTTATACCCTTCCCTACTCTAATAACAAGCAACACAATACGTCCATTTGGGAGAAATCGATTGTAGCAAAGGAGAAGCACCGTCGCCAGGCAGATAACAGCAATCGTCGGTCAGGAAACTCCTTCCCTTTATTTCACATCAAGTTCCAGCTAAGTTTCATTTATCTATAGCTTTTATTTCACGACAAGTCTTTGTATAGTCTGTTATTTTCATGCCAAAACATCACATAGATGTTTGATTTATCTTTTTACTTCTATGATATGTTTTATGATGGTTGAAGTTTGGGATGGCATCGCTATCATAAGCATAATGATATTAACAAAAATTGCCAATTCTTTCCCTTCTTCTTGTCAAACTTTTCTACTTTGATTCCAATCTCTACCTCTTGGAAACTGCGTTGCAAATCTCTGCCTCTTGGAGACTCACCCATCTCTCCCTCTCTCTATCACTCATTCACTTAATTTGTTGCCTCTTAGAGATTCACTGTGATGCATTAATTAAAAATCTATATACTCTACAAGATAAAAGTGTTAGATCCTTTCTTATTAGTGTTTGAACGACTTTGCTTTCTTCTTGCTAAGTTACCTCTGTCTGTAGCCTTATGATTATTCTCTAATATGATACAATTCTAATGAAATTGAGGAGACAATCATCATCTTCATCATCCAATGTTTCGTTCTACTTCCAAATCATTCTTCTTCTTAAACATGTTTAATCTTTAACTTTGTTATTATTATTCTTTTTTTTGTTAAATTGTTATTATTATTCTTAGTATCCCACAAAATGACAATTCTTTTCTTAAGCAGACAATTCTTTTTTTGTTAGTTTTAAGGTTTTATTATTTGGGAATTGAAAATGAGTGGGCATTTTTTGTTTGAATAGCTATAAAGTGATAAAACGTTCTAGGCATTTTAAGAGTCTTTTTAATAATAACAAATTAATCATAAATGGAACCATATTATAAGCCCACTAAATATGAAGGCATTTAATAAGAAGAAAAAGCTTTGGTCACTCGGTGAAATCATCAAATAGAAAATTCCAATCTTACACTTTTAGACCACTCTGCTAAGTTCTTTAGTATATGATCATCATCGTCTTTTATTAATTCCAGCTATATCAATACATAATAAGTAACAATGTATTCTGCAAAAACACTTGGTCACTTGTATTATGCAAAAACACTACAAATCTAATCGGTTTTGGAGCATAGGAGAGATCTCCCAAATCTAACTTCTTATATGTAGTTTGTTGTTTATTCTATGTCACCCTGAAGAAGTTAGGGAACTAGATAAATCGTAAGGACAATAGTGGTACATTCCATCTGAGTTGCTCGAAGCATAGATCATAAAGTCTAGTGTTAGTCCCTAATTCTCTCATGTGATATTAGTATAAAAAAAGGATGAATTATGATGTATATGTGATGATTATTGAGTAGTAAATAAAATTACAATAAAATACAAGTATTTTAATCATGTGGTACAAAAGTTGATAAACTTGGAGGTGCTTAATTTCCTACTAATATAGATTTACAGTAAGACTAAGATGATATTCAGAAAACTACTTTCAAAACATATGATGGTTACTATAAATTTTTGGTAATGTTTTTACACTTAACCAATGCATCATCCACTATTTTTAAGTTCAATGAATGATATCTTTCATGTATCTATCTTTATAAATTTATTCTTATTTTCTTTTACGATATTCTGATTTATGATATTCTTTTTGCTTTGGTGTAACTTTCCTTAAAATTTTAGTGCAAGAATGATTTAGATTTCCCTCAGTTTGAAGCTTCCCTTTAATGCTGCTTATTGTTGTTTTTATAACATCATATATAAATAGGCATATTTATATCATATTTGGTTTATTTTGATTTTCACAATCTAAAAGCTACTCTTAATTTCTTCTTTAGAGATGAGCGGTGAAGGTAATGGAGGGAATAATCAAATTATCAAATAGGATTCGTATACATCAATTAGCGCTTATACATGTTGCTTGTCTTATGATCTATTGGTGGGTGTTACGAAAGAGACGTGCAGAAGACAAACTTCAAATGCTTACACCATCGGAGAGATCGCAATTAAGGGAGAGTATCATGCAAAGAAATTTATTTCATTCCAATGGGAGAAATATAATTAGAATACGTCCTTAACCATTTGTTGAATTATGTGATTTATTAGTTAAAAAAGGTGTGCTTTGACCTACTATGAATGCAACAATTGAAGAACAAGTAGCAAAGTTTCTATACATATTAGGACATAATGTTACAAATGGGGAGATAACGTTACCTCAACTTATTTAATTTGAGCTATGAGTTTGGACTTAAAACTAACTTTTTTTAGGTAATATGTTTAAGTAAATTTAGAAATAAGTTTCAAAATTTATATACTTTATGCTCGTGACTTTAATAATATTTAGACATAATTTCCTTACCAATGTATCAATTATAAATTTGATTAGTTCAATTGTAATTAGAATTCAATTTACCAATTATAAATTTGATTAGTTCAATTGTAATTAGAATTAGTTTCTAATTAATTAAGTTAATAATAATAATAATAATAAGTTGATTAGTTCAATAATAACAAGAATTAGAAATAAGTTTCTAATTTAATAAACTTTAAAAATTATTTAATACCATTAGAAACAAGTTTCTAATTGTGTGAAAAAGAATTCTTTAGTCAATCAATTGAACTAGAGATATGTTTCCACGTAAATGAATTTAATCAATTAAAGTTATGAGCTATATTCTAAGAGCAAATGTCCCATAATGTGTTAGTAAAATAATTAATTTATGTATGTATATTTGTATATAAGCCTCTGACACTTGAAAAATTCTTTTTCAAAAGAATGCAAATTATTTAGCGGACACCCAAACTTCCTCGTATTGCCACATTGATAAGATATGTTATCCTCATATTAGCGCGGTTGTTCAATCTGGGCATAGTACATGGAGAAGACCTAACAAAACACGTGATTACAGTTAATAATTCGATACAAGGATTGTATTTCAATGGTTATTTGGCTTACACAAGTTGACGTAAAGTATATGACTTTACTTTTAACATTGCACAACTTGAAGGCGAACTATTGAGAATGCTCTGAAATTTGGAAATACCTAAAAAGAAAACATATGATTGGCTAATGATGACATTTATAAAGCAAATTCGAAGAAGGGAACTAATTACAACTTTTTAACCCATAGGTTGTTCAATAGAAATAGTTAGAAAATTTCATATGAAGCTTTGCAAACTTTTTCATGCAAATTTATTAACTCTATTCCACATAAGATTTGTTACTTATAGTAATATGTTTACTAAATAAACAACTTATGTTATGTGAAATATGTTGTAATGAACTATACATAGTTTGTTCATTTATGAATACAAATGCTTGATATTTTATAACATATATGATATGTACTATGCATAACAAATTTGTGTAGAGTACGATAATTGGTACTCAGTTGTAGTTTGAATGATGATTAAACACATATGTTGTCTTTCAGTTTCATAAGAATTTGAAGTTCGATTAGTCATTATTTGTACGATTTATATGACATTGATGTGTGTAATATAATTTTATTTTTTGTAGAAAATTAGTTTTTCAACAATGGCTACTGCTCCAAAAAACATTGTCATTAAACTCAATAAGGGTGAGAAACTAAACAGTGAAAACTATGAAACAAAAAGCATGAAAATACAATATATATCAGAGGAGCAAGAGGCTTTTGAGCCATTGAATATGACCGTGAATGTTCCTGAGGAGGGAAATATGATCCAACATAAAAGAGATTGTAATATGTACGAACTATGGAAGAAGAAGAACTCATTGGTTCGTATTACATTGCTGAGTAGCATAGACAATGACATCATGCGTGAGTTTAGAAAATACGAAACTGCTAAGGATATATAGTCTACTTTAGTTGCACGAATTAGGGGTATGATAGTGACCATGATACAATCACTCACTATTAATTTTGATACTTATAAGAAGCCCAGATCATGTAAAACAAAAGCATAGGTGGAAAATATCAAACATGATAAGTGAGCTGAGGAATGAGGATCATAAATTATTCGATGAGTAACAAGTGCAAGTCGTAATTTGCTCTTTGCCTTAGAGTTTGGGAGCACATAAGGATGCATCTAACTCGTAATGAAAGCATTAAGACCATGGAAGATGTTGTGAGACATCTCATAATAAAAAAAGAGCATCTAAAAGCCTTAAAGATGTCTTATAAGGTATATGCAGTTGGCTTTAGCTCCCGTAAAGCTATGAACAAGAAGATGATGAGCCAAAGAATGTACACAAAGCTCTTAATGGTCTTGCTAAAGAAAAATGGATGAAAGCAATGAAAGAAATAATGACTTCTTTAAGCTCAAATCAAGTATGAGACTTTGGTTGATCTCCCTAGTGGGTAAAAGCTATCGGGAACAAATGAATTCTCAAAATAAAATAAAACATTGATGCTAGTATTGAAAAATATAAAGCATGTCTTGTTGCAAAAGGATATGCATAATAAGAGGGAATTGATTATGATAAAATATTTTCACCTATTGTGAGATTTGCTTCAATTAATCTAATCTTGGCTATAATAGCCCGTTTGGATTTTGAATTATATTAAATGGATGTAAAGACTCCTCTTCTAAATAGAGAATTAGAAGAAGAAATCTATATGGAACAACTTGTAGGTTTTATAAACACAGGCTAAAAACATAAAGTAAATCCATTTATGATTTGAAGCAGTCTTCAAAGTAGCGGTATGTATGATTTCATAACATATGATTTTCATATACTTGATGAAGACCACCGTGTATACATTAAGATATTCAAAAATAAATTTGCAATTTTATCTTTAAATATGGATGCTATTTTAATTGCTTGTAATGACTATAAATTTGTCAAGCAAATCAAAGATTGGTTGTCATACGAATTTGAGATGAAAGACATGGGTGAAGCTACATACATTCTTAGAATTAAGATTTCAAGAGATTGTTTAAAAAGATTATTGTCACTTTCTTAAACGACTTATATTCAAAAGATTTTAGAACGATTTAGTATGGAAGATTGCAAACCAGTAAATAATCATATTATTAAAGGCAAAGGTCCTAGCAAGATTTTTTGCCCATATATGCCACAAGAGTGGGAAAAAATGAAGAAAATTTCCTATTCCAATGTAGTTGGAAGTCTTATGTATGCAATAATGTGTATGAGACCAAAGATCTGTTATACTGTTATAATAGTGAGTAGATATTAGTCAAATCTAGGACAAGCACATTAGAAAGTAGTAAAGAGAATTTTGAGGTATCTAAAAGGTATTGTATACTATGCATTATGCTACCAAGGAAATGATCTATATATACATGGGTTTACGGATGTAAACTGAGAAGGAGATTTAAATGAAAGAAAATCTACTCTGGATTTTTTTCTTAATAATGGAGCAATATCATGGAAAGAAAGAAACAATCACGCGTTGCATTGTTTACAATGGAAGCCAAAATTGTAGCATTCTCATCAACAATACAAGAAGCTACATGGCTTTGTCAATTTTTGGTTCATTTAGGAGTTACTAAAATCAAAACTGATCTAGTGACTATCAGCTATAATAGTTAAGCAGTAATCATTTATATAAAAGATTTCAAATTTTTGTAAAACCAAGAATATAGATATCAAGTACAATTATATGAAAAATATAGTTGCACGAGGAGAAGTAAAAATGAAATATAGATCTACACGAGATATGATGTCAAATCTAATTTTTAAAGATATGTATGTTAGGCATATGCCCACCTTTTCCTGTTGGGGTTTAATCTTGAGTTCGACTGAGCTAGAGGTGGTCCGAGCCTAAGCCCAGCCTGACTTAGCCTAACCAAAATTTTCTTAAATTAAAAGTACAAAAGATGTTGTTTCACTTAAAAAGGTAGGGCCTTAGGCTAAGTCAAGCATAAGTAACTTAAGCTTGATCCTAGCTCGAGGCTCGATTGGACCTAAAAAATCAAGTTTAAGGTCTGATCAATCCAGGCTTGGCCCGTTAACTTTGGGTTATGCCAAGCCCCGACTTAGTTTCCATCCCTACCGACAGAAATAAAAAACGGACGAAATCGTCGTTAAAACGACCGTAGTTAAGGTTACTGACGGACATTTTATGTGTTGTTCCATTGGTAATTTACCAACGGCCTACAATATATTACCAACGGGCGAAATTCTATCGGTAATTTATACTAACGGGAAAAAGTAAAGGGCATAACCGTCGGTAACATTTAGCAACGGACGCCTTTCTGTAGGTAAACCAAAGGTAATATACAGGAAAAGTCATCATATTTACCGACGGTATATAAATACCGTCGCAAATACACGTATAATTTACCGGCGGATTGAATTTCTTCGATACAATGAGTTTATAAAATTGCACAAGTATGCATATTTACCGATGGAATACATAATACCGTCGATAAATGAATCTAAGTTACCGACGGTGTTAGTATTTCCATTGGTAAAATAAATTAAATTTCCGACGGTATTTTATATTCCGTCGGTAATAGGAAGTAAGATTTTTTAAAAAAAATTTCGGTTTCATGAAATTGTGATAAATGCATAATTTTAAGAGTTATCAATTATCTGTGCATAATAAATTAATTTGTATATATATATACAATTTGTTTAATCAGAAAATAAATTGATAATATAAAGTTAAAATTATTTTAATTGATAATAAAAACATTACAGTGTACATGACGTACGGTTGTAATTGAAAGCAAATAATAAGGACAAGCTAGTATCGAGGCGATCGCGGGTGCGCTGAACTGCTAAGCCTCCCCTTCAACTATTCCATCTCCTGTCTAAGCTGAGCCACCTGCTCCATCTGCTCTCTCATCTTAGCCGTCTGCTCCATCTGCTCTCTCATCTTAGCCATCTGCTCTATCTTCGCTCTCATCTTTGCCATCTACTCCATCTCCTCTCTCATCTTAGCTATCTGCTCTATGTGCTCCATCTGCTCTCTCATCTTAGCCATTTGCTCCATTTCCTCTCTCATCTTAGCTATCTGCTCCATGTGCTCCATCCGTTCATTCACGTTAGCCATCTGCTCCTCTTTCATGTGAGCTAGTTGCTCCATCAACGTGTCCACTGTGGCCCAAAGCACGGTGACTTCATTGTTGTGCGTTGGCCTGGCAAATACTGCTTTACTGGATACGGAAGAGTGTGAATAACATGTGTTCGCATATGAACCTAGCCCGAATATCCTTCCACTACGATCCCTACCACTCACAACATCAAGATACGTCTGAGTCTCATCTACAGATTGTTCCTCCTGAGACTGTCACTGAATGGTTTGTTGTATTTGGTCCTATTAGGAAGCAATGCTTACATTAGTAAGGGATTATTGTTAAGAAATTATAAAAATGCATTAATTTCACATACATTCAGCTCTCTACATTGATTGTTGATAAATGTTACATCGTCATGTTTCTTCGTATGAGTGTGCAAAAACAACTGAATAGATGTAGGCTTGATGCCCAATGACTTTTGCTACATGTATAACCTAAATTGTTAAATGTGAACTACAATTTATAAAAATTTAGGCAGAGTTTTCTCTATTTTTTTATGATATTTGCCCCTGTTGAAAAAAGAAAATAATTCAACACAGCCATATATGGCATCAGACATTTATACCATAATCATTATCTATAATACAGCAAAGCAAAATATATACAAAATAAGAGTCAAGTTTAGATACTTACAAGTCTATATGCATGCTCGGGGTGGGTTATTAATCCTCCCGTATGTACAGGAAGACTCTCTCCCCCGGACCTCCATGTTTGTTGGCAGAGTTATGCTCTGAGATGGACATTGCCGCAGGTGATGTCTAATACTCGGTCCAACGACTTCAAATATCCTTCGAACTATAATGCGATCGTACACCAGCCTTGTGTATCGCACCAATGAAGTCGCGATAACATGTGCGAGCTTGCTTCTCCCATACTTTATACATGTTGGCGTCGAAACAAGAACAAAATCATTCTTACAACCAATGAGTTCCTACAACCAAAATAGTATAAATATTGGCAACAAATGAGTTCCTACAACCAAAAACAAAATCGCTCACAGTTTAGAAAGCGAGATATATTAAAACAATTTCCATGAAATATTATAATCAATGAAGGTCATTAACTATACTCAAATAATTCAACCATCAGGTGTTATCCTCAATAAATTGCATAATTATAAGTCTCCGCCACAATAAGATCATAAGTTAATACTAAAGAGCTCTTGTTTTAATTAAAAAACGGATGTCACATTTTACGAGGATCCTATTGAAAATTCTACAAAATTTCTACTATAAAATGGACATCCCCCTTTTGAAATAAGGGTCCCCCTGTATGTAAAAATACACTTCTATATCGACCAGTAAGCACAACTCAAGTTGGGTCTCCAAACTACATGTCTATTCTCAAATCAATCCATTAATAGGGACATTAAAGTCAGGCTATTTTTCAAACAAATAAAAGTTTAAGAATTACATTGCAACTTTAATTAACACTTAAATTAATAAGAGTTTATCAATTTAATACAAAGTTTAAAACAAAGTTAGGCCGTTATGTTTATCTCCCCAGATCATATTGTTTGTTATTAATTTCCTCATTACATTAATCTAAATAAATCTTCATAACCCCGATTGATAAGTTACATAATCCAAAATTGTACTCTGTGAGTTTGATTCGCTTTAGTTAGACTAATTATCAAACTCTTTATACTTAGGAAATAGATCAAAATATCTCCTAATCCTTAATAAACTTTTCATTATAAAATCCACAACCAATAGCTCAATTAAGATAAATTTCTAATATTCTCCCCTTTGAGTAACAATAATTATCATTAGTTTTAGAAACAAACATTATCAAACGAATATACCAATGTGTAATGTAGTTATGTATACTTAATAACCATACCAACATGAATGACAAAATAAATTGCAGGAACATATAGTGATATCTTTATTATTTGATTGTGCCATGTATTATTATCGGTCTTCATTTCTCACTTGATGCTAAATTACAAAAGAAATTTCCTCTATGAGATAAAAATCTTATATGCTCTTATGTCTTAAGAATACCCGTCTGTACTTTGAAAATTCTTTTATATCGTGAGACATGGAAATAAGACTTAATATTAACTTTGTATATGTCCCTATGCTTGTTTTGATTTAATTACTTAAGATTAACACATATTTTAAGAATTTGTATCTTTATGATATGCTATGAAATAATGCATAAAAAAATCAATCATCTTTATTACTATGCAATGATGATCATCATATAATCAATGATGCAATTCAATTACATTAACTAAAAACTTATATTGGAGTAAAATTCAAAACTAGGCTAATTATTAGCATAAACATATTCAGCATACTCATGTTAGTTACATGTTCCTTATAAACATTAAGGCATAGTACTCCTTTAGTTAGTGGATTAACCTTTAATTAGTGGATTATAATTTTTCATATACTTTGGATCCTAACAATGTCTTATATAAGTTTTATAACAATAAAACATTTGACTTCTAATTAATGGTTACAACTTATAGTATTCTTATTGTTTGTACTAAGTTGCACTATTTAATTGCTATCATAATACAAAAATATGGATATAAATTTTTTATAAACTCAAAAAATTCCTTAATGACATTTCTTCATAATCCAATTTATGATGCATCTTTTATGTACGTATAAACTATAAGGATAAGATTAACATCTTTTATGTGTGCTAGTATATAATTTTTTGTGCCATTTAATTACCTTAAAAAAAGCTTCAATACATTATCTAATTGATTACTCCATTATAAGAACAAAACTTGCTTTAATACATTATCTAATTGATAATATAAAAGATTTTATTAAAATATATGACTTAGGCTAAATTACAATTTATAATGGGTCACATTTCATCTATGTTGTCTTGAAAAAGATTGCCAAATGGGTTCAAAAACTTATAGTATAATCAATAATATAGCATCTATTCCAAAAACATCAACTCTTAGATGCATACATTTCATTGAACACAAGGTATCCACATAATTCTCAACCCTAACTATTAACAAAATCACAACATTTTTCCATTATTCACCATCATTTCAATAGTTTTCACAGCACACCATCAAACAATAACAATAAAACCCAATGGAGCCAACCCATCTCAACAATGTTCTCCACAATTTCAAAAAAATTCATCCATGGACAAGTAGAAATCGACAGCAAATGAGGTTGGAAGATGGCCATACCTTCACTAATACCGCCGAAGATGCAGTAGGTCGACGGAGGGCGGACAGTGGACGACAACGGACGGGCAGGAGCGATAGCCGAAGGAGGAAGAAGGAGAGGAAGTCACGTGGCAGGTTAGGGGGGTGCTGAGCTGCATTTTGACTTAATCAAATGATCATTTTGGTTAAATGAAGAACATTATTTAAGTTAACCAAAACGACGTCAACCTAACAACATCGTTTTGGTTAAGTTAAATAACGTTCTTAATAAAATCAGACCGACATCATTTGATAACTAAAATATCGTATTTAACTTAACCAAAACGACGTCGTTTTGGTTAAGTTAAATACCCAAATCGATAGTTAACTAAGACAACGTCGTTTGTTTTAACACCAAATGACGTCATTTTAGTTAACATCAACACATTAGTCACGTACCAAAACAACGTCGTTTGGATTTCAATCATACAATGCCGTCTTTATTCCAAACGATGTCATTTTGGTACGTGCAACTAAACTTCTCCCTGCACAAATAAAATGACGTTGTTTTTTCCCAATTAAATGCGACGTCGTTTTGATACAAATACTAACCTTCGGCAAAACGAGTTTTTTTCGACAAAAATACCAACGGAATATGTTTCCATCACCAAATATTTTCTTTTTCATGACAAAATTACTGACTAATATAATAATTCTGTTGGAATTTACCGACCGTAAATATTACATCGGTATATTTCCGTGCAAATTTTGCCGCAAATTTTTCCCTCCAAATATAGTGACGGATATTCTTTTCGACGCTATATTTGTCAACTATACCGACGGTAATATATTTTTCGTCGCTAATTTCAAACGATTGCATCTCCGTCGCTAAGTTTCCGTTGCTACTCCATAGTTTTCTTATAGTGTTGCTAAAAACTTGGAAATAAAACAAATACAAATCGTGGATTACCCACATTACAATTGGAATGGAAAACAACAATCCTAAAATAATGCAACCACTACTTATCATGGATTCAATGGACTCGTTCAAAGCTAGTACTGGTAGACACAACCTCCTTCCATAATCATACTCCACGATCTCAGACCATGTCAACCATGAAAGTATGCAACCCATGATCCATTAAAGACGTGTCCCTAGTGTACCACTCATATCAATCCACCCCTCTCGAATTGTCCTTGTCCTCAAGGACAAACTCCGAATATATGCAAGATAGACGACGTAAATTTTCCCATGTGGCATCGAACTCGGAAGTACCTTCCTAGTGAACTAGAAGTTCAACAAATGGCCTATATCAACCCTTTTGAATCACCCTTTTGTCTAAAATTTTGGCCGGGTAGGAAGAGGTGAGGAGTCATTAACAATGGTAAGAAGATTTGGTAGAGGCACAGGTCATGTAACAAGATATTTGCGGATGAAAAATGTCGTGTATTTGGACACCAAGTGGCAAACGTAATCGGTACGCGACAGGGCCACTGAGCTTCGCTTATAAGGTTGGAGCTTGAGATACATAAAATCTCCAACCGAAAGTTGTACCTCTATTCTCCTTTTGTCAGCTAAAGTCTTCATTCGCTCTTGGGCCAGTCTTAGATTGCATTTCAGGTCTCGCAAAACTTCCTCCCTTTGCTTTAGAAATTCATCCACTACCATTACTTTGGTTGTGCCTAGTATATAAGGAATGATGGTGGGGAGAGGTTTTCCATAGACGATCTCAAAGGGTGTGAATTTGGTGGTCAAATGCAGACTTGTGTTGTAACTAAGCTCAACCTACGGAAGCCAGTCCACCTATTTTTTTGGTTGTTCACTTGTGAAGCACCTTAAGTATTGCTCTAGAATGCGATTAATAACTTCGATTTGTCAGTTCGTTTGTGGATGGTAACTGGAACTCTTGTTGAGTTTAGTTCACTTAAATAACTGATCCCATAAGGCACTAGTGAACATTTTTGTTAGTATAAGGCGACTTGTATGTGATATAAGTCGACTTATTCTGTCACGATACCGATAAGGCGCCTTGTCTAGTGATACAAGTCGACTTATGTTAGTATTGTGA
>JANKOE010000008.1:51011511-51023864 GCA_026284465.1 Erythroxylum citrifolium | reverse complement strand
TGATTGTTGAGTTTGTGGATGTACAAAATTCTAAGTGTGGGGGTGTATATATGTGAGGGTTGGTTATAATGTTGGGACTATGAAATTCCCATGTTGATGTAGTTTATTTCAATTTTATAAGGAAAAGAAAGAAAGAAAAAAAGAGAAAAAAAGAAAAGAAAAGAAAATGAAAGAAAGAAAAAGAAAAAAAGAGATAAAATTGTTTAAAATAAATGTATCAAGGAAGAATTGCGTATGTGTTGAAAAGTTGTTTATGATTTATGCATCTTCCTAGAGTTGTAATGGATGTGTTATTTGAGTATGATGGATATAAGGTAGAGGTTGGCTTGGAAGGTTCACTCTTGTGAGTTCATTGGCATAAATTATATGAGTGATTCCTTTGGGTTGATATGTGCTTCATGGGGTTGTGTATGAGAGCTGAATGAAGTTATGAAATATAAATGTTGCATTCGTCATAACTAACGGTACTCTGTTGGACCCCAAACTTTTCTTGAAAGTTAGAAGTATTATATGTGAAATGTTGGAAGTTAAAAGTTGGAAAATGTAGTTGGAACATGTTCATTGAGCATGCTTTGGTGTTTTAGCCATAACTTTTTATCTACTTATCAAAATTAGATGATTCTTAATTTGGATTAAACTAAAGAAATAGGGCTACAAATCATCTGATGAAATCGAGTTCTAATTCAGACTCTAAGAGTTTCAATTTTTGGATGGAAGTTGAGCACAAAATATTGCTTCCATATAAGAATAGTTCAGAAATGTTTGGGATATAAGTTTCAGATTTTTGAACCAAATTGAATGATTTTTGTGTCATTAGAAAATTAAGACAATGAGGAACATTTTTCTAGAAGGAAGTGTTAGCAAATTCCTTCAATTGTTCCATTATAATTAGTTAAGAACTTAGAAGTATAAGATGTTAGTTTTAAAGACCAAAGGAGGGTAAAATGGGAAGGAACAATTAAATGAAGGGTAAAATTGGAAAGACAACTAAAATGTTGTCTTCAAATAAGAAGAAGAAGAGAGGAGGTGTCGTGAATAAGAAAGAAGAAGAAGAAAGCAACATGAAATAGAGAAAAGAAGAGAGAAAAATGTAGAGAAAGAAGAGGAAGGAGAAAAGAAGAAGGAAAGAAGAAGAAAAGAAGAGGAAAAATCTTGTTAAGGTAAGATCTATGCTATTTTGTTCTTGTTTGGTTTGAAAAAGGAAATAGAAAGATGGGTTTTTGTGTTGGGAATGAATGGAGAAAGAAGATGGTTTAAGGAAACCCATGTGATTTTTAGGGTTTCTAAGCTAGGTTTTGGTTTTTCTAACCTAGATGGACTATGGGTAGGTTAGGTTTGAGATTGATTTTTGTTGATTTCATTGGTTGTGATTTTTGAAGTTTTAGGGTTTTATTGAATTGGAATTGAAAAGGAGAAATTGGTTGTTTTAGGAAATCAAGAAAACCCTATTCAAGAGCAAGAGGAAGGGCACCATTGAATTTGGATTTTCAAGAGTTATAAGGTGGGTAATATCTTTATGGTTGTTGTGTGATGGGCAAATGCCCTATTTGTATGTTTATGCTTAGATTTCGTAAATTTGAATTGTTGTGATTGTATGAAAAATGTATGATGATTCATTATCATGTCATGCCATGAAAGACGAATGCCTTTTTGTATTATGATGAATTATGACCATGTTATACCTTTAAAAATGTTATGACATTTTTGAATTGAATTATGAGCATGATTATATTATGTCTTGTATTATGACATTTTGATTAAGTGGAAAGAAGAAAAATCATGAGAATATGAGCTTGTGATTGATTGATTTGAGCATGAGATTTGATTGTGTTTGGGCGAGAGTGGAACCGTTTCGTAGTCACGTGCACGTCGATGTAAAGCCTTCTCCCGGCTGTCCGCTTGTGGCCTACAAGATCCAAAAAGTAGACTCGTTTCGTTTACGGAATAAACTTCGGTTTCTCCTTTTTATTCCACGAAACCCTCGAGCTAATTGTGTGTGCATTCGCATTTTAATGTGCCAAGTTATGTTGACATTTGAGTGTTATGCTTTGAAGTAAATTACATCCAATAAGTCACATTTGATGATGTATGAATTATAAAATGTGAATTGAATTATAAATGTTAAACTTTCATTGCGACGTGTAACAAAATTATTTAAATGTCATTAAAACTTGATGTTATTGCACACTTAGGTTATAATGATATCTCAACCTAAATATATACTATATCTCAACCTGCCAAATAGTGCAGGCTTTTAAATTGTTATGCTGTATTTCCTGCCATTATCTGGCATTACAACAACATGAGCGGCATTAATAAATAGCGACACATAGGTTTTAATGAAAATATAGTATTCTTGATGATGCATGGGGACGTTCTCGCATCAACTTAGCTCGTACACAGATGAAATGCGACAAGGAAATTGAGCCAAGAATAAAGAGGAAGACCGAGTATGCTGGAACACGATGGAAATCAGTAGAGGAACCATTCTGGACCAAAAACAGTGATCAAAGTTTAGTGATAAATAGGCGGCTGAAATTTGTTTGTTTAAATTATAAAAAATTCATACAGTCTTTATTATTTCTTGTTGGACCACCACTGTAGTCAATTCAAGATTCTTTGCTGTTAGCAGGTGGCTCATATTTAGTGATGTGTTTACATCATCATCAGCAAGTGCTTCTTGTTACCCCGCGAAGTCTTTGCCTTTGATGGTCACAAGGAGGAGACAAGATCTTTTGTCCAATTTTATGATGTCTTATTTTGTTCAATGAATCTCAGTCATTTATTTATGTAGGCTCTGCATAGGTCCTACATAAATAAACGTGGGACTCGCATAAATAAATGACTGTGATTCATTGGATAGAATAAGATATTATAAAACTGGACAGAGAATCTGGGCTCTGTAAGGAGACCCCGCACAAAACATACTCAAATACAATTTTTATAAATACAATGTTTAAAATGAAAATTATCACAAAAGAAAAGGTGTTTTCTATAATTTTTTATTTCTTAATTTCTATACTATTTTCATAAATATCATATTCTTACACATCTCCGGAAATTTTCCTAAATATAATTTTTTGAAAATTTTTAATCATCAGTTTCATGTCTGAAATAGACAATAGTATTGTCGTACTTGCATTATGTAAGCGAAGATATTCTGTGATCTGAAAATATATCGATTTAATGTGACCACATGTCAAGCGCCTCCATTGAAAGATTCAACACGAAGCCATTTTCACTGCCAAGTGAGATGGACCAGGAGGATGTTTCTTATCGTAAAAAAAAAAAGGATCGAGAAAGAAAAAAATGGAGCGCCGTATAATTTGTATGGACATTAAATAACTTCTATTTGTCCCTTAAAAAAAATGATGTTTTGATTAAAAAAAAGTCAAGCCAAATTGCTCAATTAATTCATGAAGCGACGGCTTCGCAAACTGATCCGTGTCTCTATACATAGACACAATTGCTTCAAGTTCCGACAAAACCGAAACTGCATTAAGGCATATGACATTTGCAAAGTCCACTTTTCAACAAAAAGCTTACAAATTACAAAAAAAAAAAAAAAAACAGGGCATCAATGGCAATTACATGATTAATCGGGACATATTTTTCTGTTCCCAATTATTCAGGCTTCTTTGTAGCTGTAAGGAATACAAAGAGACTGAGTAATTAGGGACAGAAGATCTTAATAGTGATTAATCTTACAGTCAAAATATAAAGGGTTAAATTTATGCGAGTCCTTTCATCTTGTGTCCTTGGACACATAAATTTCAAGAGTATAATCTTATACGTTACGGGAAGATAATCTCTCTTGAAATATTTCATTTTAAATCTTTTTAGCATCTTATATATATATATATATAGATTGAGAAAGATCAAGCAACTTCTTATGTCTATCTCTATAAATTCTTATACTCAAAATATAAGTTGCTTCTTTAAGATCTTTAGTAAGAAATTCTTGGACGACCAAATCTTGACAAAGATTTGGATTATATAAAATTTACAGAAAATGAAACATTAAACTTATAGAAAGTGGAATATAAATTTTAATTTTTAAAATTTAATAGTTTAATATTAACATTATAAAATATTTAAATTAATCGCTCACGTTATCTTAATTGAGTCTTAAATAAATGCAGGGTGGGGGTGGCAATTCCTTTTTTAAGGCTAACTTAACAACTGGGTAGCGCCTCAACTTATTTGAGCTGTGCCCAATCTTTCCAACATATGTGTTTTTAAATGGATTAGAGCAGCGACAGGTAAAATTGGAACCATTATAAAAGTTAATAGATTAAATTGAAATTTTACGAACTAGTCCAGAGCAAAACCCACCTCTTACTTA
Source organism: Erythroxylum citrifolium (assembly GCA_026284465.1). NCBI lineage: Eukaryota > Viridiplantae > Streptophyta > Magnoliopsida > Malpighiales > Erythroxylaceae > Erythroxylum > Erythroxylum citrifolium. The sequence goes on along the minus strand of JANKOE010000008.1, from coordinate 51,019,519 downwards.
CATACTAAAAAACGACGTGGTCGTACTCACTTCAGCGGCCAATCAATGACAACCGTAAGCCACGAGAAACTTCATCCGGGGAAAGATGAAGAGAAAAAAGCGTACTATCTTCGTCAGTTACAATTTTACAAACAACAACAATGTCTTAGGAAGAAATACCGCTAATTGCATGGTCCGAAATAGGTAAAAAAGTACGATAGTTACATAGAAATTTCACTGTACATGGGGACCACCCTGCATATTCTAAGAAGCCTCTTTAATTCGGTGCAGGTGCTCTGTTTTCCAAACTGTTTCCCACTTTATCATTCAACCCTTATCCAACGAGATTGTCACTAAAGTAAAAGCCCCAGCTGGCAGTTTAGGTGTCTTGGGAAGCGTCTAGCCACGGAGACATTGACGTTATAAAACCTTTGAAGACAAAATGCTTTTTCTGAAGCCAACACAAGCCAGTTGGTCAAAACATCAGACAGCCAGCCACTCAAGATTTAGCTTACCGGCCAATACTCACCGTAATATAAATAAATAAATACCCTGACGGCTGACAGTGAAAACATACCCGATCGATCGACTCCCGCGCGCCTCCTCTCCTTCAAACATTTAAAAATAACTATTTCACTTTTAAATGTTTTATTGGCATGCAGCTCTAATTTTCATCACTCAAACTTAAAAGGTCATCAAGTTAATTAAGCAAGCGAGGATCTAAAAAGTGGACGTTTGACTGAAAAAGAGAGGTACGTTTAACCTTTCAATGTTGCTTTATTCTTTGGCGAAGCCAAGTTTGTTTTTTGCATTCAAATTCAATTTCTTAAGCGGCCTTTAAGGATAGATTGGTGAACTACTCCCACCTTTTTATATTCGGTCTGAATGGTCAAAAATACGGACATACTAATATTAATTTTATTTTTATACTTATACATTAGTTATTTAAACAAATATGTGTAAGATAAAGAATATCTTAATTAATTATATCACTAATTTACAATAAATTAGTTAGTTGTAAGATATAAATAAAATATGGGGTATATTTAACATATGATATGACAGAACAGCAAGCATGAATAAGTGTGTAAGACATTCTAAACAAGGCAAAAGATAGTTACACCCGGTTTCCAATTATATTACATATAACTCGGTAAGTACAAAAGTGCGATTTTAGACGGAAATACAACCGTCTTCCAATTAACAAATTTCTATTTATGTGTTACACATTAATACTCGTACGAGAAGAGTTGTGCAGACAATTGACAACACATTTGATTGCAAGAAATCGATCCGTAGAGAGTTTCTTTCTTGTCCCGTAAAGGTAGAATCAGCCACCTTAGCTGCCCCTCACACCCGAGCCTGACTAGATTGTGAGGGGTTAAACTACGGTTTGATCTCAGTCAACCACCTAGCAGAGCGGCCCATGTGCTCCCGTTACCAGGAATCAAACCTTGGTCCTTGTCCTAAGTTACCCTGCTAGATTGCCAACCGAGCCATATGATGTTGCTATTCAACGCTCCATTAATTTTTTCTTTATTATTATTATTATTATTATACAGGGACAGAGCCAGACTCATCTCTAAGGGGGAGCCGAAAGCTAACATCTAAATGCAAAAATTTTAAAGGAGGGCCACATATATTTGTAATTTTAAAAATTTTAATTATATAAGTACTTTTTTAAAAAAAATATTTGCAAGGGGGGCCATGGCCCCCCTTTCCTAATACATAGCTCCGTCCCTGTTATTATATAATTTGTATTTATTATTATTAAAATTTATTATTACAATCCATTTATGATAAAAGTATCAATGAATTACATATTTCTAATTATATTAAGGAACATGGGCATATTTGTCATTTGCACTATTTTTCATTCTGTTCCCTGCAACCAAACACATTCTGTCCTCGAGACGGAGACAGTTCTCTATTCTGTCCACCATAACCAAACACCTCACTGTCCTCAATTTTTGTTCCGTTCCGTTCCGTCTCCAACTACTGAAGACAGCAACCAAACGCAAGGTAAGAGAGCCTAAGGTTACATTTTCATTGCAGTTTTGGTTAAAAATGTAATGCATCCCTTCCTTAAAAGGAGAAAGTTTACCTGAACTTGTTGCTTCAAATTTTAAGTTATCAAATTTTGGACTTAATCCAAGGTAACAAACAGGATTATTTATTTATTTTGAATATAAAAGAAAACAAAAGGCGGGAGGTCCAGGTGGACAGTATAGAAGCATGTCGCTGCCCTTCGTTTCTCTACCACCACCAACACCACATAACCGCTGGCCCTAAATTCCCTTTTTTTTTTCCCGTCTCTCTCCGTCTTTGGGTTTTATTTTCCCTTTTTTAAAAAAATATTTATTAGCGAATCCTATTATAAAAGCGGCAGCGACGACGAGGAAGACATTGGAATAGGGCAAACTGCAGGGAGGAGGAAAAGAAATTCACGAGAGGTTGGCTTTGCAGATTCAAAAATGACTCTTTAGCCCCTTCCATTCCCTTCTTTTTACGTCTTTCCATTTTAGCTCCTGTTTGTTGAGCTGCTTTCCCCTGGTTGTGTAAGGTACACCCTCACTCCGAGATCTTCCTTTGGTTTCTCTTTGTTTTCTCCTCTGATCTTTTGAGAGGCCGACTGGTCTTTTTCTGTTTGGATGCTTAGTAATGAGAGGATGGTGATGGTACAGTTTTCAAAATGTTCTTTTTCTTTGCTGTATTTTTGGTTTCTACTTGATGTAGAGACAATTTGAGCTTAATCCGGCGGAATGATTGTGTTTAAGTTAGGTTTCTGAAGGAGATCTGAGGTTTTAAGTTTTCAGTTTTCTTTTTTAGTTTTTCCACGCGTTTCTCGCCAACCAAACGCAGGTTCGCAAGGTTTCCCAGCTCTCTTTCTATCGCACTGAAAAGTGCAAATGACTTTTCAATTGCTTTTTTCTTCTTTGCTTTCTTCGTTCTTTTTAAAAAAGCCTTCTTCGTTGTGAAATATATGCTAATGTGTGCTTAAATGACCAGATCTAGTCGTCTTTCTATTCAAATATTAAGATACGAGTTGGCCTTTTCCTTTATTTTGTAATTGATTTTATTTTCCTTTCTGATACTGCCAATGCGTATATAGCGTAATTTCTTTGGGTAAATTCAAGCACTCTTCTGGTAAACTCTTCTTTTCTTATCAACTGCCTTCTCCGTAATTTTTCGTGATCAATTAACTTCCTTTTTTCTTTGTCTTTAATTTTGATATCGTTATTGGTTAGAATGGAGATTGTAATTTGAGCTGGGATTTAACTGCAAGATTTCGAGCTGAAAGCAAATTCCATGGATCTTTGTTATGCTTTGCTGTTTGAAATTCTTTAAACGTGTAGCGCGCTGAACAAAGAAAGCCTAGTAATCATTTGTTTGTTTGTTTGTTTTTTTTCTCAATTATGTTTTCAAGTAGCAAAGTAAACATCTTGGCTGTCTTTCACTGTAATATATATCTGATGTGCTATTCATATCCTTTGAAGAAGTAGGAGGGTTGAAGTGCTTCCCAACTCTACAAGTTGCAAGATGGTTGCGACTGCAGCTACTTCCTCGTTCTTTGCTGTTCCTTCTCCATCTTCAGATGTCAAGCCCAATAAGCAAGGCAGTGGATCTGCGAGCTTGGGAGGCGTCAAACAGAAAACCTCTTCTTGGGGTTTACGGGTCAAGGCGAATGCTGCTGCTCCTAAGATAAATGGATCCACGGTAGGCTTGACATCAACTGTAGAAAATGTCAAGACTGAGAATGACAATCCATCACCACCGCCCCCTAGGACTTTTATCAACCAGTTGCCTGACTGGAGTATGCTCCTTGCTGCAATCACAACAATATTCTTGGCTGCAGAGAAACAGTGGATGATGCTTGATTGGAAGCCAAGGAGACCTGACATGCTCATCGACCCTCTTGGTCTTGGCAAAATTGTTCAGGATGGACTTGTGTTCCGTCAGAATTTCTCTATCAGATCTTATGAAATTGGTGCTGATCGGACAGCGTCTATAGAAACGCTCATGAATCACTTGCAGGTACTGAGAGAGGCAAGATCCATGATTTTGTTTATACCAAATGGGTTATGAATTTGTTCTAACCCCTAGAGTCTTTTTCTTTACTTTGGTGCTGCCAGGAAACAGCTCTCAATCATGTCAAGACCGTTGGACTACTTGGTGATGGGTTTGGTTCAACACCTGAGATGTGTAAAAGAAACCTGATATGGGTTGTTACTCGGATGCAGATTTTAGTGCATCGCTATCCTACCTGGTCAGTGACAGCTACTTTCCTGTATTCTTCTGAAGTTGTTCTTGTGAGTTGAAGCACTATAGGTTGCTTCTAATTGCCATCTGAGGTTTAGCGGGCATACTTAGCATCCAATGTTTAATTCAATATTTCATCTCATGTCTTTAGTGCTCTCAAATTGATGTAGTTTGGATATTCTTTGGGTAATTGTTACTCCCAAATTTCCTTTTCCCTCTTACTGTTGGAACCACACATATTGCTTTTAATTCCCTGGAAAGTATTATGTTTATTTTGGATTTTCTTGTATAACTTAAGTTACATTTGAACTATTAAAGTTGCTGGGGTGTGGACATGTAGTTACACCTCCGACAACTTTATGGATATATTCTATGCAAATCTACTGTTCCATCTGCATTTCTTCTTGTCAACCTTGGATTATAATAAAAGTTAAATATGTTCTTCTGTAGTTATTTAAAAGCAGATTAAATCGTGTTTATGTTCCTGAGTCAAGTTGCTAGTGCAGAGCCACTTTGCACTATCATGGAAAAAATACCAGAATTCTATGGACTGAACTTGTTTTTTTCTTGCAGGGATGATGTTGTTCAAGTTGATACTTGGTCAAGTTCCTCAGGGAGAAATGGTTTGCGACGTGATTGGCTTGTTCGAGACTACAGAACCGGTGAAACTCTTACCAGAGCCTCCAGGTATAATGTTTTGCACAAAAGTCCTTGTTCCAGTGTTTTGAAGTTTATTCTTGAGGTGCTGAATACTAGTTGGAATGCTCTCTCTTATTTATTTATTTTTTGATAATTTGCAGTGTGATGGTGATGATGAATAAAGTGACAAGGAGGCTATCTAAAATTCCTGAAGAAGTTCGAGGAGAAATATGGCCTTTTCTTTTTGATGCTGGTCCGGTTGTTGCTGATGATGGCCGAAAGCTGCCAAAACTTGACGATAACACGGCGGACTATGTTCGTAAAGGTTTAGCAGTAAGTGAACCTAATTAAAAGCTTTGTAGATAACTATCTGGTTATGTGATATATTGATGATGTTTTTGTCCTCGTGGATTTGCAGCCTCGGTGGCATGATTTAGATGTCAACCAGCACGTCAACAATGTGAAGTATATTGGCTGGATCCTTGAGGTAACGCGATTTCACCAGGATAAAAAAAAGTTTCAACTACCTATCCAGAATAGTTGTTTATGAATGCTCTTTTATCTCAATTCATCATTTTTGTGCCAATTTCTTCTTGGTAAGAAATTAATTAAAGAGTAAAAAAAAATGATAAAACTGTAGTAACAAATTCGAGCGCAAGTAAGGCAGTACTTTCTAGTACAAAAAGGTACCCCCCTTAGGTAGCTAACCCCACTATGTATGTTTTCGATCTGTGTCTGATAGCCCGTGGTATCTCTTACCTGAAGTCTGCAGAATCTCCATTATTTGAGGTATATAGCCCCAAAATCTGCTGCAGAGTTGGATTCCCCCCTGGCCTAGACCAAGCAACAAAAATATTTGTATGTACATGACATGTATAACTGATGGGGACTTATAGCGATTGTGTTGCACATATAGAAGATATCTGGAAATCCAGCGTGTCAACTTGCACTATTAATCACGTCATAGTTAATTGCTTGTTCACATGCCCCATTGGGCAGCTCGATAGGATAGGACCATTTTAGTCCTTTTGGGCTCGTTTTTTCAAAATAATTTTTTCAGTTTAATAATGTGACATATAGCTCAGCCACAACCATACAAGCTGTCAACTTTAATTTAGAATGAAGAAATGAAAAGAAAAAGATCTTCCTTTTGCCAACCACATGGTAGAGAACTAATCATTGTGGTCTGCGTTACCCTGGTTTTTTCTCCCAAGTAATTTTTTTTTTCATTTGGGTTTGTTGGATTGTCGCAGAGTGCTCCACCAGCAATCCTGGAGAGTCATGAGCTTTCTGCCATAACTCTGGAGTACCGCAGGGAGTGTGATAGAGACTCAGTGCTTCAGTCTCTGACTGCCATTGCGAGCGGTGGAGTCGGTCATTTAGGGAATGCTGGTGGGATTGAATGCCAGCATTTGCTTCGGCTGGAGGGTGGAGCAGAGATCGTGAGAGGAAGAACTGAGTGGAGGCCTAAGCAAGGTAACAGCTTTGGTATAATGGGTCAGATTCCTGCCGAAAGCGCCTAGAGGATGAGAATGTGAAGTTATATTTGGCGGAAGTGGGCATTTTATTGCCTTTGTAGAGTCCTCTCCTTGTGTTCGAGTTCTTTTGGGTTTTCATATTTGTATTTGTTATATATATTACTACTTATTTCTTTGAAACAAACAAAGAAAAAGGAATTTGTAAACCCAATGTAAGTAGCCTCAGTCATTCCAGCATTTACCTCTCATAAGTGCCATCCCACCAGCCTCGAGTAATGATCTTCATTAACTGGTTTAGTATTCTTCAATATTTTAGGCTGACTTTGTTGAAAAGTGGGGTTGAACGCTGCATGTTATTAGTCTTATGGGTACACGTATGTTTTGATGATCTTTGTTCTCTCTTTGCTGTCTGTATATAGCGAGAGGGAAGTTATGATAATTTTTTTAATGTATTAACTAATTAGTCCAGTTTGTACTCCCATGTGGGCACCAATAAAATAATTATGAAAAATATTTTATCATAAGCGTGTGTAAGCACTTGTCTCTTAAATGACAGTTTCTATTCAAATTCAATATAAAAAAATTCGTTGGATTGAATTTTTTTGTTCTGTTTTTAGTTTTCACAAATTATAAAATTGTAATTGAATTTGTTTCTGTTACATTCCATTGTCATAATTTTATTAACTAAATATATAATAGAAATAATTTTACATGATATATTCTTATTTAATAAAATATAATAATTTTTATTAATATTTGTTAATAAATATTTAATGAGAAATTAAGATAAAATTAATTTATTTTAAAAATTTTCAAATTTAATAATTATTATTAATAAAAGTGTTAATTGTTATGAAACAGTGGACTGATGATTGATGCATATTTGATTATATTTATACACTAATATTTGATGTATTTTGTTTGATATTTTGTAATTTTATTTTATTTTTGGAATGTAATTCACTTCAAGTACATTTATAGGTTAATTGCCTTCATGAATTAAAAAGAGAAAAATTTGGATGAAAATGACGCATAAAACGAAGTTTTGAAGCAAATTAGAGATACACGGCTATGTCTACGCTTGTGTAAGTCTCACATTGCGTGCAAAATTGCAAATTCTGGAGATTTTAAAATATACGTGGCCCAGTACACACTAATATATCAAACTGTATATGTACCAGAAATCCTAAAATTTACTATAAAATAAAGTGAGCCGAGGCAAATTAAGAGAGTAGACTTTTAGAGCTGATTCCAGGCGTAGATAACTTACGGAAGGGACAATATTGATATAGGAATGTGGAAAACGCACATAATTTATCAAGAGATCCAATATATTACAATGTCAAATCTCAAACTTGCAAAAACATTCAATAGAAGAAAAACGGAGATTTAGAATTATGATATCTTTATTTTCTATTCGCTTTTCTTCTTGTTTATCTTTGATTTCATGTTCTATTATATGTAACTAAATGTAACACCCCACTCCTGCAATGACCTGAACCTGACATCGATGGTGATATCCAAATCCATGCCCCGTGAGGGTGGCGTGCTGAAGCACTTAATCATTCGAAAAGCAATATAATTTTTTTCTTTTTTTCTTAAAACACAAACATATATGCTGAAATCGAAACTCACATTAAGCCCACATTCAT
>JANKOE010000008.1:50924764-50946200 GCA_026284465.1 Erythroxylum citrifolium | reverse complement strand
CAAAAAACCTCGTATCTGTGACGAAATAATAGTTAGTCACAAAAAAATTGTCACTAAATGTCTTAACTCTTGTAGTGCACCTTGATGTTTTGCTAGTTCCTCTTTTAAACGACTTTCTGATCCACCTCAATATTCAAATAGAAATCGATACATTAGAAGTAAAAGAAAAAGTCGTTATGCACCAAATCACGCAGCACTTATGGCTATTTTCACGTTAGCCTCGCAGTGCCCAGGGAAGTTACAGATAAAGTAGCTCTGTCCCTTTTCAAGCGTGATTTGATCTTTTCCTGATGTATAAATTTTGGAACCCGGTGGAGTACTGCACGAATCATAACCAGCTTTGTCCACAGCAGCCACGTTGTGAGAATTGGGACTGTAGTTGAACACTACAAGACAAGTACAATAAATTATAATCATCGAACACGTGGCATAATGTGTTCCCACGAATAACGAATCAACGAAAATATAAATAAGGCTTTATTAAAATTTGATTATGTTTGAAAATGACAAGTTAAACTCTAAAAAGTCAAAGAAGCAAGTTTTATAAGTGGTGCACAAACAGTGGTAAAGTGGGTTCTAAAAGGGGTTTACAAATATTACATTTTTCACTTCAAACTTAAATTATATAATAGAAGACAATTTTTTGAAACTAAAATTACATTAAAATTTAAGATACATGTTAAATCTTTAAATATTAAAATTTCTTTAAATATATTAATAATAATAAAAGGAAGAGAGAAAATAAAAGGAAAAGAATTTTAAAATGATAATAATACTAAGCAATACCTACCGAGCACGTCACCGGCCTTGAAAGACTTTCCTGCTGGCCACCCAGAAACGTTGAAAGACCAATTGGAAGAGTCTCCAACATTGTAGGTTGTTGCACAACAGATCTGAAATCGGAACAACAGCACACACAGCAAAGCAATGGCCAACATTGCACTGCCTCTCTCCATTTCAACTTTTCTTCTTGGAAGAGATAGAAGGTGGCTGAATGGAACAACGTAGTTACCTTTGCCCGTTTGACAGCTTATATAACCAATCCAATCCAGTCCCACTAGTGGTATAGTTAATGACCATTAATTGTTTCTCGTATTTTGTGTCATAAAAAACCTGTGCATCCAGTTATGATTACCACCAAATGGCGGAGAGACGTTGGTTGGAGCCATTTGGATTTTGGAGGCAATTTATACTCAATATTTGCTCCTCCGATTTATAATAAGTGTCGTTTTAGATACATTTTAATTATTCAAAATAAGCGTCATTCTTGACTTTGTATGCATGTTTATAATTTTACTTCCAAAATTAACCTTTAATTTCTCTAATCTTAATTACACAGATCACAATTTCAAGGCAATTTAATAGTATGCAATTTCTCTCACATGCTAATTATTTAAGGTATATCTATAATTTCATTAGCTTTCTTAATAAGCGTTCGTTTTTTCTAAAATGACACTTATTATAAATCGGAGGGAGTAGTAAATAAGATCAGGAAAGACCTTAATCCCAACTTCAGAGAGTTTCATTAATTAAATTTTCGTTAAAGGGGGAATAAAAAGTTATGCCAAAAAAGTTATGCCAAAAAAACGACCTAATTTCCAGATAGCAATTCAATTATAAAAGTTCGAGTGATTTTTCAATAAAAAGGATAATTAGTAATTTTGTATTCAAATGCATAATTCTTGTATTTCATAATTTATAATTTGTATGTTTAGGATATATACCGACTACTGCATCCTATAAATTTTTGTTGATTTGTTTATGAATTGTAACAATGATAATATTTATCATGTGATCTTTACATTTTATTCTCCTTATCAATTGAGCCAATCTTCTTAGTTCAGCATTTAAAGTTTCCCCATTATTTAGATTTAGCCTACCACCATTTACTCTCCTGTCTGGGTGTTTTGCATAAAACATTAAGTAAATTATTACGTGAAATACTATCCTGACAATGTTTGGATTGAATAGTATATATGATTAGGGTGTAAATAGTTTGAATATATATCACTTAAAATGAATAGTTTATCTAAAATATATGATTTATGAATTATTATTTGCAATGAAAAATTTAATATGATATGCATTTTAAAAATAAGAATTCTATAATGAAAGAAATTTTAATATTAATCTAATTATCAATATGTATATAGTTATTTACTAGGAATTTACTTATCTATTTTTACTTTGATGTTACTTATCTATTTTTGTTTATTAAACGATCTTAGTGCAGATATGTGGATGTTTGGTGAACAGTAATTTGCTTCCAAATAAAGTCCAAGTAAACCTAATTTTAATAATGTGATTTTGGCATACGATTTATTCGAAATGTTTTTCTTAATTAATTCATTCTGAAATTAGTATCTCAACTCTCAAATTACCTTTCTTATTATTCTTTGTCTCATCATTGTCTCTTGGATTAGTCCTAAATTTGTTTATCTTTTAGTATGTTATTTATTTGTTTGTTTTATTGTCTACATTCATTCCTAAAATCTTATTGATAAATACTTGATTTAAAAATTTGTTTGACACAAATGTTTTTTTAATGAGATTACAAAAAAATGTGATGATTATTGAGAGGAAGTCGAAGATGGTATTTTTGACTATTACATCAAATTTTGTGTGATTATAAAATAAATTATATTTTTATTAGTCTTTTAGGAACATACTGTTGGTTTATGCCTTACAGCCAATCGCTTTGGTTGTAGTTTAGTGACAAATTATTTAAAAGCATTCTTTATCTTGTACATGATTAGATGTATATTATAAAGTTAATAGGATAATTATACACTGCAAATGAAATTATAATGAGATTATAATTATTAGGTTCATATTACATTTATGTATTATTCCTAAAATGTTCCTAGTCATTGTTCTATTAAGATTGGACATTAATAGAACGTAAAAAGATTAACACACGTTTTGTTTTTCCTTATGAAGGAAGTAGTCAATCTCATAGGCTAAAGTATATAGATACTTAAACAAACATGTGGGTGCTTGTTAGAGAACAAGTTCATTGAAAAGACCCGATATGAGAAATCCGTTTGGAACATTACTTGTATGTCTATGGAATTCTCAGTATGATGAATGTATAAGTAATCCTTTGACTTGAGGTCATCAAAGTTATCTTGTATGGGGATTGCTATGTTTTGATACTACTTATGATATATTTTATCACAGGTCGTTTAATTGATAGTCATTGGATATAGCATGAATTGTATGGAGATAGTTGAATGATCGAGATATGAATTATCACCCTAAAGTAATCAAGAAGAATGTTTAGTTGTTCTCGATTAGTATTGATTCAAGAAATCCTTGGCCAAGGTGCAATGATGTTTTGTAAATAGTTTACAAATGTCATTAATTGAATCGATAACTAATGGTAGAGAACTAATATTATTAGACTCAAATTATAGTAGACATTAATTCTATGCTCTATGTCTAATCGAAACATTATATGAAGAAATGATTGAATTATACGGAAAAATTATACACGGAAAGGTTAGTCAAAACCACTTTGACATTCCTAAATATTTGGGTGGTCATGATGCGTTGCTAGACGCCAATTTTGATATATGATTATAAACTGTTTAATTGGAGAATTAAAGATAAATTAAAAGGAGTTTTAATTTATCTAATTTTAATTATGAATTAAAATTAAATTTTATAATCATTGCCAACATATTTGAAAATTTAATGGGTCTCACATATAGAATCAGTTGAAGAGAGCAAAGTTAATTTAATCAAGTTGGACTTGATTGTAAAATTTGAGAAAATTTATGATTAAATATGAGATATTTAATAAATAAGGATCAATATGAAATATTGAATTTTATATGGGTATAATTGGTATTTAATTAGAATTATTTGTAATTCTAATTAAAGTTAATTGAAATTAGAATTTAATTTCAATTAAATTACGAAAACGTCTAATTATCAAAATGTATATAGTTATTTACTAGGAATTTACTTATCTATTTTTACTTTGATGTTACTTATCTATTTTTGTTTATGTTAAACGATCTTAGTGCAGATATGTGGATGTTTGGTGAACAGTAATTTGCTTCCAAATAAAGTCCAAGTAAACCTAATTTTAATAATGTGATTTTGGCATACGATTTATTCGAAATGTTTTTCTTAATTAATTCATTCTGAAATTAGTATCTCAACTCTCAAATTACCTTTCTTATTATTCTTTGTCTCATCATTGTCTCTTGGATTAGTCCTAAATTTGTTTATCTTTTAGTATGTTATTTATTTGTTTGTTTTATTGTCTACATTCATTCCTAAAATCTTATTGATAAATACTTGATTTAAAAATTTGTTTGACACAAATGTTTTTTTAATGAGATTAGACAAAAAAATGTGATGATTATTGAGAGGAAGTCGAAGATGGTATTTTGACTATTACATCAAATTTTGTGTGATTATAAAATAAATAATATTTTTATTAGTCTTTTAGGAACATACTGTTGGTTTATGCCTTACAGCTAATCGCTTTGGTTGTAGTTTAGTGAAAAATTATTTAAAGACATTCTTTATCTTGTACATGATTAGATGTATATTATAAAGTTCATGGGATAATTGTATATTGAAAATGAAATTATAATGAGATTATAATTATTAGGTTCATATTGCATTTATGTATTATTCCTAAAATGTTCCTATTCATTGTTCTATTAAGATTGAACATTAATAGTGTAACATCCCATCACCGATGGGAATGTTAGAATTGTAATTTGGAAGGGTTTATGAGTGTTTGAAATTGTCTTGGTATGTTCATGCATACACATGCACGTAAATTGTAAATTTTGCACATTTAAATGCCTGTACATGCATTCATGACATTTTCCGGTATTTTTGATCATAAATGTGATTATTATGAAAAATGTGATTTTTGTGTATAGAAAATTGATTGGAGAGGGCTATTGAGGTTTTAAAATTGTTCGTGAATTTAGTGAATTGTTTTGTGAAATTTTGGGGTATTTTTCGGACTAGGAAAAATGTCAAATGACAGACTGGTTATTTTTCGGTAGTAGAAATGACTGTCCAATAGCACAGGAAATTTAGATACATGATTTTAGGATATATTAAATTGAGCCATTGGAAATTTAAGGAGCAATTGGATGAGAAATTGGACTTGAATTAGAAAGAAACTAGGTGAGCTTATAAACATGTGACATGTGGCAAGTGACACTTGTCACTTGCCTAACATGTCACCATGTGAGTATTCTTTTTAACAAAAATCACCTTTCTTTGGGTTATTCTCGATGCTTCTCCTTTTTCTAAGGTTATTGGTGATTTCATGAAACTCCCCACTATTCTCGTAGCTCCCTTCTTCCTTGCTTCTTCTTGCAAGTTTGAACATCTTTTACACACTTTATCACCTTGGTTTTCTCTTCTTTTGTTCATTAAAACAACCTAAACCTAAGCCTTCAAGATGGTGATGTCGTGGGTGTGGAGATAGCGAGTTTGTGGGAGATTTTGAAAAGTTGAGGATTTGGAAGCTTACTAGGTAAGAATCTTGTTTTATATTATGGTTTTGGAGTAAATTAAATTATTTGTGATGTTAAGTGAATCTAGTTGCATGGAATTTGTGTTGGAGTACATGGGTGTGTGTGTGTGAATATAAATGATTGATGATGGATGAGGTAGAATTTGATGAATGGCAATTTGAGATGTTTTGGAAGTGAAATCATGTTTAGAAAAGTGTAGGAAAATGATGGATGATGGAGTGTTGTTGCTGCCATTTTATGGCTAGTTGTTTAAGTGAAGGTCTTGATTAAATTGTGGCTTGAAGGGGTTCGAATTTTGCCTGGAAAGTGAGTTATATGTGCAGCATGTTTTGCACAGTAATACGAAATATGTGACCTGAAACTTTGATGAAATTTTCTAGGTTGATCTAGGTTGAATTTGCTCACTTGGTCTTAATGAAAGTTGAAGATTTTCTTGTTAGCTTTCTATCGCCACTAAGTATGACAGTTTTCGATTTTTAGGTTGAGAGTTATGACCTGTTGATTGTCAGATGTTGATGTACATTGTGCTGGAACATGTTCCTAAGTGTAAGTTTTGTGATTTCTGTATTTTGAAGTCAAATTCTGGACTGTTATGGCTTCAATTAGATTAAATGGTCTTATGGAAAGTTGTAGAGGAATGTTTCAGCTTTGTAATGAGGTATAATATGTTAATTTTGGATGTATGGATTGTAAGGTATGAATTTGTACAGTTTGGACATGGTTTAGGTAATATGTTGATTTAACAATCCTTAACAGGGCAGCCACAATCATGGGAGATTTTGATCTAGTTAGAGGTGGAATTTGCTTCTAAGTTCTTCATGAGAATTGTAGCATGCTTTTTGATCTTTTCATTGATATAAAGTATGGAATTTTTGGACAATGGGATAGGAAGTTATGAATTTTTGAAATTGGGTTACTGTTTAGGATGACATGTATTGGGCAGAAAGTTTGGTTGAGATTTTGACCCATTTAGAGATTGAGATTGCTTTTAAGTGCTTCATGAAAGTTGTAGAACGTGTTCTGAACTTTCCATTGATACCAAGTTTGTAATTTTTGGCAAAGGGAATGGGAAGATATGATTTTTAGAAGAATGTTGTACTGTTTTGGGAATTTTGATTAGGCATAAACTTTGATTAAATTTTTGACACCCTTAGAGGTGAAATTGGATTTCAAGCCCTACATAGAAATTGTAGAGCTTTCTGTGATCTTTCCATGGATACCAAATTTGTGAAATTTGGACTCCTGAGTGAAAAGTTATGCATGAGGTAAGAAGAGAGGAAATAAGTTGGAAAAATGAAAAAAAGGAGGAAATTGGTAAAAAGCAGCATCGCGGCCGCGACAAGGTCGCGATTGCGAGCTGCTCCTTTTGGAGCCGCCTCGCCATCGCGAGCTGTCACGATCACGAACCGCTCCTTTTAGAGCCATCTCGCGATCGCGAGCTGCTCCTTTTGGAACCGTGCGAGCCGTTGCAATCGCGAGCGGCTCATCCGACCCTCCTCCACTATTTTGTGAATAACTTTTTCATCCGACCTCTGATTGACTTGATTTTTAAGGCGTCGGATTCGTAAGACAATTATCTACCTCTCCATAGGAATTAGTGAATTTTTGAGATGACATTGAAATTGATGGCTTCAATCAAAGAGAGTGGATTGATTAAAAGAATATAAATTGGTTTTTTTTGCACATACTTCATTGTTTTGGCAATATCCGGACTTATAGAGATCCGAATTGAGTGATTTTGGTGTCAATGGATTTCTAAAATCTATGGGAAAATTTTGTGATGAGATTTATGGAATAATACCAGGATTATCATGAACATGCATTGTACATATATGTGCATAAATGAATGCTTATAATGGTGCAAAATTATTAATGTGTGTGCAACGTATTACATAAATGGGTTGTGTAGGTTAAAATTTCGCAGTCAAGCGTTTCCAGAATTTTGAAGCAATTGCTAATCTGGAGCGTACTGTGAATAGATCGAGATGGTCTCATTTCATTCTTTGTTTTGTTTTGTTCTATTATGTATAAATTGATTACTGAATGTGATTGATTATTGGGTTCCGGACAGGAGGTCCGATGATTGTGATACTGCGTTGTGATATTGAAGTGCTACTTGAATGTGAATTGGATGACCTATGTGTATTTAATGTGATTGACAATTGTATTTTTGAATGTGCTTTATATGTGATAAGTGCCGGACCACGGTTCGATGACAATTGGGTTTTGAATGTGAAATTGCATATGTATGAGATATGTTTCTCCACTCAACTGTTGAGTGTCGGGCTATGGTCCGATGACATGTGAAAGTAATTGTATGGGATTGATGCATTTCATTGTATAAGTGTATGAAATATAATGGTTGTTGTGACCAGAGAAGCCACCGATCAGAGCTTTAAGCTCAACGAGGGAAAATGAGCTTCGAGCTCATAAGTGATTTAGAGCCTCAGGCTCAACGTTTAACGAGCCCTGTATCCTCAAAATAGATAAGGGACAGTTATGAATGAGCCCTACATGGGACAGCTTAGGCACTCGGTCACAACGAGATAACAAATGAAAAGTGAGTCTCATGTGCATTGCATATGCATAGTATGAATGATTAAGTGTATCGAATGTGAATAATGTGAATGTGAATGTGGAATGTTTGAGTTATGTGTTATGTGACTGGGTGAGCCATCGATGATGGTCACTCACTGAGTTCGCAAAACTCACCCAAAATTTGCAATTATTTTTCAGGATTTGAAGAATACCCCGTTCGGTAAACGGGAGTATAATTACTGCATACAAGGGAAAGCTAGAAGTCGGGATCAGTTCACGTCTGCCTTGTGTCTTTTTCTTTTCGCACTGAATTGTATTTTCCGCAAAGTATTGTATTTAGTGTATTTGAATATATTTGTTGTGTATAACTTTTCGATTGGAAAAAGGTTTGCAAAAGAGATTGATCATAGTGTAATGTGATTTGTTTTTGGAATGTGTGAATCAAAATTCTAATTTTTTAAAACAAAAATTTGGTAACTCTTGTAAATGAAAATGTTTCTGAATAAAAGTGGGCCCAAAATTGCGATTCTTGATTTGTGCGTTTTCTTAAGGAAAAAAAAGAATAAATTTTTATACTGAGTTTTTGAATAAGTGATGTAGCACGCCACCCTTGCGGGGCACGGACTCGGATATCACCATTGATGTCGGGTTCGGGTCCTGCGAGAGTGGGGTGTTACAAATTGCTTATTGTGCAGGCTATGGAAGGTGCAACGAAGATGAATTTGTAAATAACATTGTATGGTTCAATCTCTTATTCTCTTGCTTTCGAATAATGGTTGATTAAACGTTAAGTCGATTCATCCTTATCCTGCATCTCTCTTAGACTAGTCCAAGAAATCTCGAAGATTCAGAGCAAGAATCTGAAAACCTATTTTGACCATTACTCTGTTTTCTAACATTTAAACATGTACCAAAAACCAATGGATGTGGGGGGAGCTTGACCTCAGAAATCAAGTTAAACAGAAACAAGAAAAAAGAAGAAAAAAGGGAACCACAAGATGAAAAATTAAAAAGGGTCACCTCCAGTTTTTATCATTTTTTACATTTCAGTGCTTGGAAAGTAGTAAACTTTGGTCATTTTTAAACCAACTGACTTGGTCGGTGTGAATTGGAAATATAATCAAACAATTGGCATGTAACAAGTCATTTATTACAGAGAGTTGAAGGTGACCTCAGCAAGCATACAGGAGCTTCGAGCTCTAGACTCAAGCAAGCAACAAGCAACAAGCAACAGATGCTTGGTGATTGCACTCTAAGAAGGAAACGATGAACTGCAAACGTCAGATGATAAGGAGTATGAACACGCGTCTATGGAATTAGATTACAGGACAACTAGAAAAGTATCATCTGTCGTAGGTAGAAAGAATAGTCGGACATACAATAATCTCATTCCTCAAAATACAATCATACATTAGCGAATAAACGAATGACCCAGAAGGTCACGACAATTATAAGATTGACCCAGAAAATATATCTCATTCAGACCCAAATACAAATTACTCAGAATGCAACACAAAATCTTCTACACTTCATCGCAGTTCACATAAGAACAAAAAAGAAACCAACAGATCAAGAAATGGAAGCAACTAACATTAGAAAAAAAATGAAAATAACATATCGAGAAATGGCAAAAAAGCAAAGTAAAGCAAGTACCTAAAAATGAACCGAGTGAAGATGGGTTCGCTGTGTCCCTTGAGAAATCGATGGTCACTTTTCTCTTGTGAAGATTGGTTTGCAAAACAACCGCGAAAGATCTACGTTAAACGTAAACGTCGGATACATTATAAACGTAAATGACAGAAAAAAAAAAGTGTACCCCAAAAAGCTAAAAAGAGAGGTTTTTTTGAAAAGATTTAAATTTGAGCTTCTTAAAAAGCTGTATTTTAGCTTTCAAAAAAGTCATTTCTATTAAAAAAGTGCTTTTGAATTTTACGGCCAAATAATCATTTTTTTTAAAAAATAACTTTTGCAGTAGAAAAAGGTGTTTATTTATCCTCCAAAAGTTCAACCAAACAAGCACTAAATTAAAAAAGGTAATGATTCCTTATCTAGACATTTTTTATATCTAAATCTTTACTTAAATATTTGTTTTTTTGGTTTATTCATAAACTATATGTTTTCCTTAGTAAAAATGATTTATTAATCATCTATCATCAATCACTTAATTTATTTTAACTAGTTTATAATAAAAGAATATCTAAATTATTTTAGTTTCTTCGGGAAATACTCTATTATTTATTATTAATAAATGCACTTACTCTAAATTATGAGTAAATATTTTGTGTATAAAAAACTTAAATAATAGAAAGGCAACAGAGCAGTTGCTCTTACGACCAACTAAGGGCCTGTTCGGTTAGATATTAGCTAATGAAATAGAATGAAACATAATGGAATAAATTATAATGGAATGAAGTGTAATTAGTGAAAAGTTGTTTGAGAATGGTTCATAATGTAATGTAGTAAAATATTGTTTAGAAGATGGATATAATGGAATGTAATATATAATAAATGACTATTATATCATTGATATTAAAATAGTTGTTACAGGCAGTTAAACGCTATTATTTTAAAGCAGAAATAAAAAATGTCCACTTAAAAAGTCACGGTTCAAGTCACAACCGTGATAAATAAATTTTTTATTTTAAAAAATAAAAGTTTATTATTTTATTATTAATTATATACAATTTATTATTAATTATTTAATAAATTATATTATATTATATTATATGTGATTTATATTTAAAATAATTTATTTATATTTTATTTACATAGAAATATATACAAAATATTAAAGAATAATTTTTTATATTTAATAATAAAAATTTTATTAAAATTTCTTATTTTATTATTAATTATATACAAATATTATTATTAGGATAAAGAGAAATAATATAAAATATTATTAATTAATACAATTTTTGTAAACCGTAATAAATGAGTGTGGGGAAAAGGGGGTTAGGGTTAGAAGAAATAATTGGTATTAAGAAAAATTATTGATGGTATATTAAATAGTATGTATTAATTAGTTTATATTCTATCCTAAACCTTCCGAATTGGAGATTTCTCATTTTTATTATTTATGATGGAATGAAACGTAATATGAAGCTTTCCGCTTTAATCCCATTTTGTTTTATTTTATTATAAAACTCTCAACCAAACGATAGAAGTATGTTACGTTTTATTACGTTCCATTACCAACCCCTCAGTTAAACATGGCCTTATTACATAAACTCAATCGATCAGTGATCAGTCCGGTTGAACCTCCAAAATCTGCTAGCAACGACAACGGATCTAAAAAAGCCACCAATATACTGTAAATACAAGGTAGATGCGGAATGAAGTTCAAAAAGTAGGTTCTATTTACATAAATACTTTATGAGGATATCCAAACTCGTATTTGGAGCAACTGCTGATACTTCTGGTATTTTGAAGATCAATTTATATTAGTAGTCTTTTTTTGGTGCTCAGCTGATCTGAATTCTGAACTGACTTGCCTTTAAAATTAAGTGAGATTTGTACCTGCTCTCCAGGCCTGGTTTGCTTTACTGTCACTTTTATATTGATTACTGAGGAGAGGAGTAGAGGGCAACAGAACAGAAGTGGACCCAAAGTTTCTGTTGATCATGTTAACCTCGATTAATTTAACTAAACCTAAATCAATCAATCAATCAATCAAATAATTCAGGCAACTGGTACCTGCAAGCAATTCTCACTAAAACAAAAACAAAAGAAAATGCCATCTCTTATTCTCTTCAATCGAGGACACCCCTTTTTTCTCTCATCTTTCACTCAGATCTATCACGAAATTTTCTCTCCAATTACCATAAAGTAGCCTCCTTTTGTCTCCCATCTTCCACAATCTTTCCGGCATTTTCGTTTCTTTTGCTTGAAGATCTGTGTCTTTCTTCCTGATCTCACTCTTTTTGCAGCTGAGCTGTACCTGTAGAGATTTAAACACAGGTTACTACAATCGTCTCTTTATCATATTGATGTGGGTTTGATTTGTTTGTCTTGTTCGGCTGTTTAGTTTTAGGACTACAATGATATGCTGTGAGGACGGTAGTGAATCGGTAGAGGATTGTTTTTGGTCCTGTTTATGAGATTGTGAATTTAGATCTGAGAATCCCCAAAAAGAAGCTGATTGGAACTCGTGTGTGACTCTGTATGATAAGGAAAGTTCCCCCCTTTTTTTTTTCTTTCTCGAAGGAGTTTGGTTTTTTGCCGACAATGCACTTACATAATGCTCCGGTGAATTACTATACTGCTTCCAGTGCATTGTATTTCCAGCATGACATGCAGATCCATGGTCTTAATTTGATTTGTGGCAGATAATTGTTCTTACTACTTACAATTTATTTGGCATTGTCTTCTTATCCGCAATCTGGCATGGAATTTCTACTTAAGAGGCCTTTTCAACAAATAGTCCTACTCGTGCATTTGTTTATGGGGCTGACATTGTCTCCTTTCAGTTGATGTCTGGTTTACCCCTTTTTTTTGTGGTCGCTTTGATTTGTAGTAGTTGTAGTAATTTCCTCCGATGCCAAGGATTTGACTTTTGGATGATATATGTTCCGAAGATATTTTATTAGACTTTTGCAACCATCAGATCCTATGATAGATTGCTACATTTCGATAAAATTCTTCACTGATTAAAAAGAAAATAATTGAGCAAGGTGTTCTTTATAATTAGTAAGTTGTTTAAACTGTGGTTTAGGTGCTGGCCGGGCCTTGAATTGCTGCAACTGACATGCTCAAGCAAATTCTAAGCAAAATCCCTCGGAAGTCCCCTAAGTCTGATCCATTGGATTCTGCAGGAAATGAATCTGTCAGTAATCCTGCCAACTTGGGCAGTGGAATTCCATGCACAAGTAGCGGGAATTCTTTTTCTAGTCGATTGAATGTTGTTAAGAGGGTATCTTCTGCTGTTTTTCCATCAGGCATCATGGCTGGAGTGGAGGCAGTGGAGCCCCATCTGTCCTTCAAAGATGTTTCAAATGTTCAGAAGCAGAGCCTTTTTGTCAGTAAATTAAACCTCTGCTGTGAGGTTTCTGATTTCACTGAATCGGATAAAAATGACAATCAGCATGATCTCAAACATCAATCCCTAATTGAGCTTATTGATTATGTTTCTTCTGGGTCTGCAAAGTTCACTGAACCAGCAATAGCTGCAATGTGTAAGATGTGTACAGTAAATTTGTTCAGAGTTTTCCCACCCAAGTGCCGTTCTAATAACACAGGTGGGGAAGCAGATGTCGAAGAGCCCATGTTTGATCCCTCTTGGCCGCATTTGCAAATTGTCTATGATTTACTTCTTCGGTTTATTGGTGCTGTGGATGTAAAGGCAGCAAAGAAGTATATTGATCATTCATTTATTTCGAGATTACTTGACCTCTTTGACTCCGAAGATCCTAGAGAGAGAGATTGTTTGAAAACCATTCTGCATAGGACATATGGGAAGTTTATGGTACACCGACCGTTTATTCGAAAATCAGTTAGCAATATCATTTACCGTTTTGTTTTTGAAACTGAGCGTCATAATGGAATTGCTGAGTTGTTGGAGATTTTTGGGAGTATTATTAGTGGGTTTGCCTTACCATTGAAAGAAGAGCACAAGATGTTTTTGTGGAGGGCTTTGATTCCTCTACATAAGCCAAAATCTTTGGGTATTTATCAGCAACAGTTGACATATTGTGTTGTACAGTTTGTAGAGAAGGATGCAAAGTTGGCTGGTAATGTGATTAAGGGACTACTAAAGTACTGGCCAGTGACAAATAGCCAGAAGGAGTTGATGTTCATAAGTGAGCTAGAAGAGATCTTGGAAATGACAAGTTCGGATGAGTTTGAAAAGATCATGCTGCCATTATTTCGGCGAATTGGATCCTGCCTCAATAGCTGTCATTATCAGGTAAGCACCTCTTTGTTAGTGTTGAGCTTGCTGCTTGTAGGTTTACTCAAGTTAGTAGCTATTATGATCTTCACTTTGAAGGCCATATGCATCTCATCTAGTTCGAGGTTTCTCCTACACCTGTCTTCAAGAGATGTTCTTTTCTTGGAGAAATGACTTTGTATTTACTTCTACTTTGAGTTACCTTAGCATGACGTGATAGCTTAAATTAGTAAATTGGAACATGTACAAGATAATTTTGTAATGCTCAAGTATGATTAAAGATATAATTTTTAAGTGATGGATGAGCTGGTTTAACAATAAAGACGATGCTTAATAGTTCCTCAACTAAGGTTTACATCTACAATGATAACATCAACTGATTTTGATTGTGAGCTTGTGGACCCTTCTGTCATCCTTATAGTGACATTCTTCTATGTATTTATCTGGTCATCACGAAAAAATTAATTAAGGATGAAAAGAGGAAGAGAAGTTTTCAATTAAAAGTTTTCGTTAAAGAAAATTTTACAGTTTTTAATTCCAAATTTTTACACATCACTGGATTGTTTCTACATATCATGTGGTTGTTCTAAGAGGGAACCATGAAAGCCTGCAGAGAACAATTGTGAACTTGTATGCACTCTTTTCAGGTGGCTGAACGAGCTCATCTGTTGTGGAACAATGAGCACATTTTCAATCTTATTACTCAAAACCGGCAGGTAGTCATGCCTCTTATCTTTCCAGCTCTTGAAAGGAATACTCAAAATCACTGGAACCAAGCAGTGGTTAATCTGACACAAAATGTCAAGAAGATGTTCTGTGAAATGGATGAACAGCTAGCACTATCCTGCCAACGCAAGTTGGAAGAGGAAGATTCAATGTCAACTGTGGAGGCTGAGAAGCGAAAATTAACTTGGGAACGCTTGGAAAATGCTGCTGGTTTTCGATCTAGTGCTGGCAATTTAATATCTCCAGTAAACGCTGTTATCTGTTCGGTAGCCTGCTAATTGCCTTGACTAATACCAATTGAGAAAAAGAGATGCATATCAGCAGCATGTGATGCAAATTGTACGTTGATTGTTGAATATAAAAGAGTTTGGAATGATCGTAGGGTTTGTCTCCATTCTAAGATGTATTATTACACTACCTATTGTATTAGAGTGATGATACTGCTGGATTGAAAGTTTCCTTGGCATACAGGGTGATTCTGTTGAAAAGGCCTACAGGTTTCCTTGGCATACCTAAGCTTTCAATCACGTAGTAGAGTACATCTATCAATTGCCAACTGGGCCGTTTGTTTCCACCAATATTTAGCAAGAGTGATAGTTCTTTTTTCCCAGATTTACTATAATCCACATCAACCTAAAACAATGAAGCTGTTTATTTCTTTGGTTGTCAAACTCTTTTGCCTACAACAACATTGTTCAATAGATTCTTAGACATTCAATAGATTCTCTAGGAAGGATAAGTAATACGTAATTTTATTCTTAAAAAGAAAATCATTTGCCAATATATTACATAAATAGCACCGCATACTATTTGAGCATTGAAAATTTTATGGGATGGTGGGACGTAGGCCGGTCTTAGGTGTAATCGAATATGGAGACTTTAGGGTGATTTAGGTAAACATGTGCCCTGAAGTGGCAGGCATCATAATATACTACCCAAAATTCAGATAGAACTATGCCCGACACAAATTATTAGCAATCATGGAGGGCATCCCAAAGACCTGCGTCAAGAAATTTTCTTAGCCTTCTCTCTTTTCTTTTGTTTGTGGGTCATTCTAAGGACACATCCTGAGAAAAAGTACAATAATGTGGAGGGTAATAGCTGCATGATAATAATGATTTCTATGTTACAGATGCTGGTGTCAACCGGATTTTCCCTTCACTTATTGTCTTCTTCTTCGTTTTTTTTTCTTTTTTTTTTGGTAATTAGTATCACTGCCCAGATTGATTAGAATCAAAATCTCAATTGTAGGGTATTAACAGGTGTTTTACGAATTGGATTATGTCCTATAACTAATTGCTTTGGTTGTAGTTTAGTGACAAAATAATTTAAAGACATTCTTTATCATATATATGTTGAGATGTATATAATAAAGTCTATGAAATAGTTGTACATTGCAAATAAAATTATAATTATAAGATTCATATTGCATTTATATGTTATCCCTAAATTATTTCTAGTCATTATTCTATTAAGACTGGACATTAATAAAACATAAAAAGATCGGAACATGGTTTGTTTTTCCTTATGAAGGAAGTAGTCGATTTTATAAGCTAAAGTATGGAAACACTTAAACAAATGTGTGGGTGCTTGTTAGAGAACAAGTTCATTGAGCAGACCTGATATGAGAAATTCATTTGGAACATTACTTATATGTCTATAAAACTTTCATTGTGATGATTGTATAAATAATCATTTGAATTGAGGTCACCAAAGTTATTTTGCATAGGGATTGCAATATTTTGATTTTATTTATGACCTATTTAATCATGGGTCGGTCAATCGGTAGTCATTAAATGTAGCATAAACTATTTGAAGGTAGTTGTGTGATCAAGATATGATTCATCACCCAAAGTAATTAAGGAGAATGTTTCGTTGTTCTCGAGTAGTATTGACTAAGGAAATCCTTGATCAAGGTAAAATAACACTTTATAAACAGTTTACAAATATCATTAATTGAATCTGTAGCTAATGGTGGAGAACTAATATGAGTTGACCCAAAATAGGGTAGACATTAATTTCATGCTTTATGTCTAATCGGAACATTTTATGATGAAAGTATTGAATTATACGAAAAAATCATGCACGGAAAGGTAAGTCAAAACTACTTTGACTTCTCTAAATATTTGGGTCGACATGATGCATTGTTAGACACCAATCTTGATCTATGATTATAAATTGTTTAATTGGAGAATTACAGATAAATTAAAGGAAATTTTAATTTATCTAATTCTAATTACAAATTAGAATTATAATTTATAATCATTTCCAACATATTTAGGAACCTAATATGTCCCACATATAGAATGGGTTGAAGAGAGCAAAGTTAATTTAATCAAGTTAGACTTGATTGTAAAGTTTGAGAAACTTTATGATTAAATATGAGATATTAAATAAATAAGGATCAATATGAGATATTGAATCTTATTAGGGAATAATTAGTATTTAATTAGTATTATTTGTAATTCTAACTCAAGCGTAATTGAAATTATAATTTAATTTCAATTAAATTACTAAAACTTCCGAAGCTTATTATAAATAGGCTTAAGTTTTACGGAGCTAGCACTTCTTGCTTAACCCTCTCTGTAAGAGTTACAAAGTTCTCTCAACTTATTATGTGGATACTGTTAGAGGCTAGACATTTGTATACTATGGAGGTTGAGACGGATCGATTTTGGAAACGATTCAAGAGATACGATAAGAAAAGATCAAGCTTCAGAATAAGATACAAATTAAGTTTTCGTTTTATTATGATCCATGTTTTAATTATTTTATAGAATTAAGAGATCTTGGTTTTCAAGAAATCAAAGTTTACGAAAACTTTTTGTAATAATTCCGCTATACTTACAATGATCCCGAAGGAAATGGATTTCAGTATCCTTGGTTTGTACAGCTACTCCTGCTCCTTTTGCCCTTTTAGAAAAGCAAAGACCTACATTGAATACCAAGACCAATCTTTTAGTACGTGATAGGTATGCACTATCAAATTATGACGAAGCTCTATGTTGTCAACCAGAATTCTGTGTAAAGGAGCTTCGTTTTCCTAATTACGGGGGATACATATTGGACCTCAAATTTTAATTTTTTATTTAATTTTGTTTTCCTAGAATTTAGTCATTAAGTTAGCAAGCATAAGTAGCAATTAAAATTTAGAATAGAAATGTTAGAATTTAAGTAGTAAGAGTGTTTAAGGGCAATCTTGGTATGACACTTAAGTTTAAAAATCATAAGGCATTAAAGGAAGGGCAAAGTAGACATTTTACACTCCTTAAAGGTAGAATTGGAAGAAGAAAATATGGTCTTGTTCTTAGGAAGAAGGCAAAACGTGAATGAAGGAGAGAAATAAGTGAGTGTGTCATGGAGAAGAAAGAAAGAAGAGAGGAAGGAGAGAAAAGAAGGAAGTGTGAGCTAGGTTTCATCTTTTCTTAGTTTTTAAGAGTGATTTTGAGGTTGTTCAAGAAGAAAAAAAAAAGAAAGAGGAAGATAAGAGTTTCCATTTGAGCCATACAGTAAGTTCATTTTTAGTCTTTTGGATTTTTAGAAGGGTTTTGGTTCGTGAAGCTTAGGAAATGCATGGGTTTAAGTATTCTAGAATCAATTTTAGTGTATATGCTTTATGGGATTCTCAATTTGTATTCCTATTGAATGGAATTTTTGCCAATATTGAAGGGAATCAAGAAAGGCAAGAGGAGCAAGGGGAGAGGCACCTTTGAGCAAGTTTATAAGCAAGGAATTCAAGGTGGGTAACATGTTTATAGTTAAGTAATGAGCGATAAATGTTCTTCCAAATTAATAGAGTTAAGTGATTTTAAATTGCTTCATAAATGTTGTATTTATTGCTCCTTAAATGCTTTAAGAATTGCTATATGTTTGGTATATGAATTTTGTTGATGAATTATAAAATGATGACGGGAATGGTATTTTGAAATATATCATGCTTATGGAAATTATGTTTCCGAAATGTGCCTTTTTGGGCAATATGTTTGCAAGTCATGAAATTCATGTTTGTGTGGGTTAGTGGTGGTCCATTATATTATGTCACGTGTACGTTGACTATGTTAAAGGCTTCTCCCACCTACCCGCTAGTGACATGGAGCTCTTTCACGGACTCCCTCATGTTTATGAACTACGCAAATCCATTTTGTGGGTTTGTGATAGTCTATTCTGTTATTGCTAGAGATTCGCAAGGACTCCCTCATAGATCTACCCAAACCATTCTGATTGCTTATATGTTTATGAAGTGTTGACAAGTTTGATGAATATATGATTTATATTGTTTATGAATTGCTTGACAAGTTGAGAATGTGGGAAATAAGTGTTTTATGGATTCAATGCAAAATTTAATATGGCAATGAATATGTTAAATGGTTTTTCTTGTTCCCGATTATAAACTTATTACCTACGAGCTTTTAAGCTCACCCCCATTCCATTCCCATCTCTAGGTGATGAGCAAGAGATTGAGTGATCGAGTTGAGAGGTAAGGCATCACTCCAAGTTGCATATTTTTGTATTTTGAGCTAGTTTATGGAAAACACAAGGCTTTAGCCATATTTCAAGTTTTACTCGTTCATGTAAATTTTTTATTTTTAGGTTATGAGATCAATGATGTATTGTGGCTTGAAATGCCTATTAAAGCTTTGTAAAACTGTTATGTTTTGATGTTAATGGAATATATTTGTGTTTCCCCATACTTTCTAAGTTTTCGCATTTCATTCTCAAGAGACTAAGATTTGAAGAAGTTTCTCGTGTATTTTGTCCAATCCATCTTTTGGTTGAGTTATAGATGGGGTTATTGAAAGTGAATGTGCAACATGTTAATGTTCGATAGTAGGGTTTGGGTGTCTAAAGTCGAAGGTTTCGCCACGGCGAACCTTTCCCGAAGGGTATTTTAGTTTGATTTTGGTACCTTGCTACTGTGAAGCCAGCCTTTCGACGTGGCGTATTTGTCCAGATAGGTACCTGGGTTGATCTGAGGTCTTTGCCTAGGCAAAGCCAGCCTTTTCACCTCGACGTATTTGACTCGAAGGTGTGTTGGCTTGACCTTGGCCCTTCACCGCAGTGAAGCCAGACATTGGCCACGACGAACTTCTCCCGAAGGTTCCTTGGAATTATTGCCATGGTTTCGCAGCAGTGAACATACACTTTGTCACGGTGAACCAGCCGTTGCTGACGACGAACTTTTCAATTTCAAATTAAATGTTTTCAACTTTCCTCTTGCATGCCCTTCACCCGACCGCCTCATATGGTCTCCTCGGGGTAAGTAACGGGATCAAGCCTAACGAGGTAATATGCTCACATTTTATGATTCTAGGGTTGGACTCTAGAAACAGGGTCCAACAATACATGAAATGTCAAAATAATAATAATAAAGGCCATTCCAAGTGTCCAATCTGCCACACTTGACACTTAAACTAGTCATAGACAATATAAAAAAATAGGACACCATATCGAGCTGTGACTGAACCACAAATTCAGTTTTTTGTATAAAATACTAAAATAATATTATTGACTTAAGTTTGAAGCTTATATGTCGCCGAAAAGCTCAACACCAAAATTTAAACACAACTGATATATGTTTAATTGTTGATATTTTTAATCATTTACACTTAGCAATTATTGATATAAAATGGCTCAAGATACTCACTTTAATTCATATATTATTTTAGGTACAATTCGAAAGCAAAAAAATTAAAGTGAGTTGAAAGCACGAAATTTGGATCATTTTCCGAAGATTAATATCTACTTGCTTTCATAGAGGAAGAAAAAAAATAACAAAAGGCAAGAGAAATGGAAAATACATAAGTATGAGCACCGAAGAAACAAGTAGTGGGATTTAATTGAGTGGCATTTGTAATTGTCAAATGAGCTACAAGGGAGCTAAGGGTTTTAAAAGGTTGTCGCAATTAAATGGTCCAAGGGATAATCAATAGTGGAGGAATAAAACCAAGATGCAAGTGGGTCACGCAAGATGCAACAGGAACGAAGATGCAGCATGGCCCAATGAGGATTTAAAGAGGGACTCACTTAGTTATCCCATAAATTAGGACACTAGAAGCCAAACGCAAAATTAGAGGAGCAGCCGAACGCACACTGAAAAAGCAACGCATAAAGGAATTAAATGGTGATCACGGCTCTGTCTTTTCGATCTAAAGATCGATCCCTTGGAAGTCGAATCAAAAATAATTTAATTCCAAGGATTGCAGTATAGGATGCAACCTTGGGTCTTCTCACTTAATCAGAACCTAATGAAATGAAACTAAGCTAGCCTATATGACATAAAACCCAAGTGAAATTAGCAAGGAAAGGAGGGGTTTTGATTTTGAAACTATTATTGAACTAAAATGCATTGTAGAAAGCATGTAAAAAGTATTTTTGGGTTTTTGAAAATAGAAAATGAAAATATTAAAATGAGTGATAAAATTCTCTTGAAAATGAGCTTTAGCTATCACAGTTCAAAACTAATTGATGGGATTAGAAATAACTAAGTTTGAATGGTAAACCTTAAAGGATTCACTTTAAGTCCAGGGTCTTGATTAATGAACTCCATTTCTCAAGACCCCATTAAGTGCTCTTAAGCCTTAGAACATTAAAGGACTCTTTAAGTCCGGGATCTTGATCAATGAACTCCATTTCTCAAGATCCCGTTAGGCGCATCTTAGTTTGATAGGATTAGAAATCACTAACTTTGAATGGTAAACCTTAAAGGACTCTCTTTAAGTCCAGGGTCTTGATTAATGAACTCCATTTCTCAAGACCCCATTAAGCGCTC
>JANKOE010000008.1:50750688-50767685 GCA_026284465.1 Erythroxylum citrifolium | reverse complement strand
CCACTTGACACCTATCGTAATGATAAACGGCTCGTCTCGCTGTGACCTTCTCTTGAATTCTCAAAACTTCTGTCGCTCCATCCCCGCAGGGGTAGAGAACCCTTCGCTGTCTCGACTGTGCTGCCGGGGGCTCTGGGAAACTCGGAATAGGAGAGCACTCATTTTGGGGTGGGCTTACTACTTAGCTGCTTTCAACAGTTAT
Source organism: Erythroxylum citrifolium (assembly GCA_026284465.1). Taxonomy (NCBI): domain Eukaryota; kingdom Viridiplantae; phylum Streptophyta; class Magnoliopsida; order Malpighiales; family Erythroxylaceae; genus Erythroxylum; species Erythroxylum citrifolium. Next base: position 50,767,483 of record JANKOE010000008.1, on the reverse strand, counting down.
TCGCTCCACACTTGGCTACCCAGCATTTACCGTGGGCACAATAACTGGTACACTAGAAGTGCGACCTTCTCGGTCCTCTCGTACTAGAGGAAAAGTCCTCTCAATGCTCTACCACCCACATCGGATATGGACTGAACTGTCTCACGACGTTCTGAACCCAGCTCACGTACCGCTTTAATGGGCGAAGAACCCAACCCTTAGAACATACTACAGCCCCAGGTGGCGAAGAGCCAGCATCGAGGTGCCAAACCTTCCTGTCAATGTGAGCTCTTGGGAAAGATCAGCCTATAATCCCTAGAGTAACTTTTATCTGTTAAGCAACGACCCTTCCACTCGGCACAGTCGGATCACTAAGGCCGATTTTCGTCCCTGCTAGACGGGTAGGTCTTGCAGTCAAGCTCCATTCTGCCTTTGCATTCAAGGGACAATCTCCGTTCGGTCGGAGGAAACCTTTGCACGCCTTCGTTAACTTTTGGAGTATTGAATTGAATAAGATAAAAATTCATTCCCCTTTTTCTGTTTTGGCAGAATAGATATAAAATAAATAGAAAATATTCAAAGTTTCTTTCTTGCTTTGACCGTTAAAAGACATACTCTCGTGTTTTAGATTCATATGAAAGAAAATGAAATAAAACAAAGATGACTCAATGATTTATCAGAACTTTTCTATTCAATTTCGAATCAATCGAGGAGAGAGAGACAAGGTGCTTTAATTTCATACGCTTTCGCAAACAGTATCATATACCTTATTATCATATTCATCAATTCGAATTGATAAATAGGGATCAGCAATAATGATATGCCCTAACATACCAAAACTAGCTGTAAAGAGATGTAAGGATTGATACATAAAATAACTTTTTATTCGATTGATAATAGCTTATTTAAAAATAATTATAGCATCCCGAGCCTATAGTGAGTTACAAACAGAGTTCGAAAAGGTCAAATCTTTGATGGAATGACAGGCCGGTGCTCTGACCAATTGAACTACAATCATAGGGAGATGAAATAAAGTATACAGCTATGCATAATATTATGAAAAATATATACGAATTTTTTACTGCTACTTAGTATAAAATCATTCATATACATATATGTGTAGATATGAATAACATATGTCAGGGGTTCGATCCTTGACTTTAGGTATGGAGTATCCTTAAATCCTTGGGCCAGCTGTCCTATTCTGTGAGGTGCCTACAAACCAGCAAAGGGATTAGTCACTGAATCCGTCGGTGGATACCCTGGTCTACAACCAAAAAAAGATATGAATAACATATCGATTTTACAGCATCTAGACATATATATTCTTTATATGGTATGGATACTTTTCGAGAAATATCCTCCAAGTCACTGGTATGACAATTTTTCCGATTTCGGCAGTTCTATCTATGATTTATCATTTCAAGAAACTCTTTGAGTATGCCTAGTATGTTGTTGGAGAATCACTAAGATATTCAGACCTAATGATTTTCCCAGGTAGATACAAAAAGAATTCAAGTACAAATTGCGGGTATACAAATGGAACCTAACCATACAAATTCATACCTAATGATTTAGCAACTTGTATGTTCATACCATTTTTCAAAAAAGGAGATAATATATTAAATATTTTTTTATAAAAATTCAATTCAGTGTCCAAATTTTAAAATCATGCTTTTAAAACTTTAATAATTCAGTAACATTATAAAAAAACCTTTAAAACTGAATTATTAAAAATTTTAAAAAATAAATTAAAAAAGTTGAACACTTTATAGTTGATTGTTGAAAGAAAAAACTTTATATGTTCATACGGCCTATTTCGCACAACACGGCACGTCGTATCTTGTACTTTGCCACTCACCCTTGATTAAGAACGATGCCGTGTGGTTGTACAGAAACACCTTTTTATTTTCGAATTTGATATTGAGCATTTGAAGCCTATACCGATTTGGTGTAATCGAATTTGGTGAAAGGAAGCTTAGGGTTTGCGTCTGATCTGTCTTTCGATGGCGACGGAGGTAAAGGCAGCGAGTGAGGACTTGAAACTTGACCTTTTCGAAGACGATGACGAGTTCGAAGAGTTCGATATCAATGAAGGTGCCCTTCTTTACAACTAAAAACTCTTCTTTTTGCTTTTGTTTGTATTTCATATTCTTTTTAATCAAAAAATACATAATTATTGCACGTAATCTTGTGTACTTAGGATTTGAATTGGTATGGAACGAGTTGGTGCTTTTGTGTTTTCAGTAAAATTGTTTTACTACTTGTTTGGTTTCTATGGCTTTAATTTGCATCGGTTTGCTTTGTTTGAAATGGGTTTGTGAATGGACAGAATGGGACTCCAAGGAAGAAGGGAAGGAGGTGACCCAGCAGTGGGAAGACGATTGGGATGATGATGATGTCAATGATGATTTCTCACTCCAGCTGAAGAGTGAATTGGAGAATAATATCAGCCACAACAACAAAAGCTGAACTGTTTCTGTAATTTGCATCTCTCTGTCAATGTTTAATGTGCAGTGTTTGTCAATTATTTGAACTCAAACTGGCTCTCCTAAGTACGTGAGAGAACATGCCAGCCGTTGATGTGAGCAGGCTTAATATAAAGAGTACAACTTTATGCTTGTTTTACATTCTGAATATTTTGGTTTGTTGGAGTGTGTAGTTAATGAGTTGAATAGGTTGCATTATTAGCTTGTGAACACAGTTACTTGTCAGCAGAAATATATTTTTGAAGTTCATTTGAACAAGTCTTTAATGGTTTTGCGATTCTGAATTCTTACGTTATGAGAGCTAGGGATATGGGAATTACAAGCTGCACTTAGATGACCTCGGTGAAATGTACATGCAATGTGATTATATGTTAGAAACTGATTCTGGTATACGAGACTAATTTCTCATTTATATAATTGGTGGTTTGTTTCCTTTGAAGTTGGGAAAAGGAATTTAGACAAGTTGGAAAAATGTGCTTTCCAAATGCTAGATTCAACGGGTTTGAGACCTTGGTTGAAACAGAAAGTACTTATGTCATGGATCGAAATAGGCGCATTCGTCCAAACGAAGTAATTGTTCCAACCGCCAATGAACCCTCACCAATACCGCATCAATTTTCACTGCTAACAACTGAAGAACTAAATGAAGTTGCAACTTTAAAGCGAAAAATAGCACGGAGTCAAAGATTTTTACTAATAGCCATTGGAGTCATTTTGGGAATGATTATTGGGGACATTCTTGATAAATTTAAGGCTTCAATGTAATCAAATCCATGAATGCTTAGATGTTTAATTAAATTATTATGTATTAGAATTTTTTAGTTGTCGAAGTTATTTGAACCTATTATGTAATTAATTGTATGAATGTTTAGATGTTTTATTAAGTTATTTTGTCCTAAATAATGTTTATAATAATAATAATAATAAAATGATGATGATGATGATGATGATAACAGCAATTACAATAAACAATAATAATAATAATAATAATTGTTATTGTTATTGTTATTACAAAATTTATAATAATAATTAATAATAATAACAATAAATAATAATAATAATAACAATAATAATAATAAGATAATTAATTTCGTATAATAAAATTCATAATAAAAATAATAACAATAAAAATACTAATAATAATAGGTACAAAATTTATAATAATAATAATAATAATCAAATAATTAATTTTATTAGAGTTACAAGTTAATAATAACATAATTAACTTGTAAGATAGTTAATTTTTAGGTTTCATATTTCACTAAATATGCCTAATTTATAATTGTATTTCATTGCAATACACAAATTACAAATACACTTTAAATAAATATTGATACAATTATAAAATAATCAATGAATTACATCTTTTCAATATATTATACTGCAGGGGCATTTTTGTCATTAACACTGTTTTTTATTCTATCCACTGCAACCAAACACATTTTTTTCCTCATGGCAGAGACAATTTTCTCTGTTTTGTCCACCACAACCAAACACCCCACTGTCTTTAATTCTTGTTCTGTTTCGTCTCTAGATTTCTGTCTCGTTCCGTCTTTGCATGTTGAAGGCGCTAACTAAACGCAACGTAAATCTATAAGGGTGGAAAACAAAATGTTAATGGCCAATAGAATTTGGAAATTATTTAAGGATAATAAACTCATTTAGGTTAAGTGAATGCGCGCGTAATACGCACACATGCACACATAAAAGTTTTTAGAGCATTAATGAACAACCTAGTTATTATATATATAATAAGAGCTTTTAAAGCATTAATGAACGACCTAGTTATTCTTAGTCCCTTAACCATTTCCCAGGTTAAGGAATGCCTTAGATTAGGAGATGAACATTAGAATTGGTAATAGGAGGAAGGCTTGTTTTTGGTTTGATAACTAGAATGACTTAGATCTTCTTTATAGGCTTAAAGGCATATATAATCTTAGGCTTCTGCTTCCTTACTTAGAAAAAGTAGCAGAGGTCATCATATAAGGGGATTGGCAATGTAGATTTAGAGGATTCAACCAAATTATGGAATTAACCCCAACTTACAGACCAAATATGGAGCAATAAAATAAATTGATTTGGAGAAGGCATAGTTCTGACATATTTACAAATAAATCCTACTTTGAGTTATTTAGAGAGTTAGTTGCACAAGTTTCTTAGAAGGACCTAGTATGGTTCAAAAATAACACTTCAAATCCCTTATTTGTGTTTTGGCTGGAAATTAAAAATAAACTTCAAACCTTGGATAGAGTGAAATGGGTTGTCTTCAATAACTATATAAGGAAGTTCTGTAAGTGTGTTTATAGGGCACGTGAATAGCTTTTCCTTCAATGTCACTATGCTTAGAGGTTTTAAGGCCAAAATGGGAACATATGTAGAGTGTTATATTTTTGTGTTACCTAAGCACAATACCTGTCCTAAGTTGAAAGGTTAGATTCATACATAAAGGTGCTAAAATTGCATTGAAGCTAATGCTAAATGAAGGGGTTTATATTTTATAGAAAGAGAGGAACATGAGATGCTTTAATAAATAGAAGGTAAGTCCTCAAGAATTATGTAAGAGTATGTTTAATTAAATCAGGTGAAGATTAATTATTAAAAGGATAGATAGGAATATAAGCCATAATATAGGGGAGAACTAGATAGCTAGTGAGTAGGAGAAGGTCTTGAATTCCATTAGGGGATGATAACATACATATAAAAAATGTAACTAAGATAAATTAGATAGTAGCTATATGACTATTACATTAACTAGTGCTTCACCTTCTTTGTCTTAGCTTGGTTCTAGTTGATCCTGTTTTGTCTACATATAATTCTTATGAACACTTGTTATTATACTGATTTTTTTAGTATAGTTCATTATTTTTCTAATCTTTCTAGAAAAATATATCATTATTAAACATGCCAATATTATTATTAGGTTAATATTTTCTTAATTACTAAATGGTAAAATTAAGGTTAATTAGTAAGTTACTATGTATCACATGTTATTTTAATTGTAAAAACATGTGCACTTACTTTTATGCCCAAACAAACATATGTAGACCAAATTTATGTTATTTTTAATAAATATCTAATAGATAACTCTTCACATTGTTTTTGAGAAAAGAAAAGTTTTTTTTTAATTATGAGAAACCCTTATCAAAAATTAAACCTCTTTAAGTATCACCATTCTTACTCAACATCGTCGTCCTCCAACCACCACCCCTCTCCATTACACCTCCCTACCTGCTGTCCGTCTCTCCCTCTCCAGTCACCACCGCACCTCCCAGCCACCTCTCCCTTTTTCTCCTCCGCCTGCTGCTACCTCTGTCTGCTTCTCCCTCCTTCTCCTACGTCTATTGCTATTTGCATCTGTCCACCATTATAGTCATTGCTCCTCCTCAGTCAGAAAGTGAAACTAGAATTTCATATTTGGTTTTTCACCTAACCTGACCCACTAAAACAAATTGACATTGTGATTTTTTGGGGTGTGTTCTCAATTGGTTTTTTCTGTTCCTAAATTGCATTTGTGATTGTGAATGGTTGGAACTTGGAATTGAATTGTGAATTGCATTTGTGATTTGTGAATGGTTAGATTGGAATTGAATGAAATGCATAGGTTTTGTTTTATCTAGTTTAGAGGTTTAGTTTAAGTAGAACTTGTAAGGCCCCAAACTATACCCTAATTGAAATGTTACATTTTATGAAAGTAAATGTGATAGGTGTTGAAATTGTGATATTATTGTGAATTGTATATATCTTGAATCTTGGTTTGATGGACCATGATTAGTAACTTGGAATTAATTGATACCATTAGAAAATTGACGTGTTAAAATGTATATTTGGACTAGGAAAATTGTCAAGTGGCAAGATAAGTTGGTACATAAAAATTAGTATGACTAAGCCTATACATTGAATGACATTTGGCAGCATTAGTTAAGTGATAAATGGCCTAATAGAATTGTGACATTTGATAACTTAAATGGAGGACAAGTAGCTCACTTCTATGTGTGACATGTAGGTTGATTCATTGAAGGACATGTGTCCTTTCAAATTTATGACACCTAGCACTAAACAAGTGTTAAATCACTACAGCCCATTTAATGTTTCTGCTGCATTTTCACTATCCTTTGCTCCTCTCCACCGAAACTCTCTCTTACTCTCACTAACTTCTGGATTTTTCTTCAATTAGGATCATCATCACTTGACATCTTTGCAAGATGCTGCATCAAGGAAGCTAGATCTTGTTATCTTTTATGTTGTTTTTTTGGTGCTAAGATTTGCACCTTGATCTTGAATGTGTGCTGGTTACTTGGAAGGGCTGGATTAGCTAGTTCTTTGGAGTTAAAATTTGAAGTTAAATAGGTAAGGGAATTCTAAACTTGATAGCATGTATAAGTTCTATGATGATTGAATTGGCATAGGACGTGTGTTATGATGATGATAAATGAGTGCTAAAAAAGTGATCCTTGTATGACAAATTCTGTTTTGGTTTTGATGTATGAAAGATAATGATTTGTGAGTTGCCTAATGAAAGATTTTTGAATTGGATTGGACATGAATTTGATAAGGGATTGAATCATGAATAAGTTAGAATTGAAGTGAAATTGATGGACTTTGGTGAAGATGTATTAAATGGAGCATTTAAGAGTTAAAATTGGAAACACATTGAAGGCAGTGGGACAGTGAACCTTCGGTTCACTCATCCCACGATCGTGGGATTTATATGGCACCTTCCAACAGTTTTGGAAAATGATTTGGAAGGGAAAAAGGTTGGTTTTGTACATTTATTGACTATATAATTTAATGGTGTAATTGGACTTGATTAAGGTGTAAAATGAACCTAGTTTGATATGGAATTAGTTAATCAAAGGTTGAATAAGGTTTGGATTATTAATTGAAGTCCTTTGTTACAAAGAATCTAATTTTGAAACTTATAAGTTGTTAAATGAATGAAGTTTACTTATAAATGTTAATGTGATTTAAAGAACAATAGTAATGTGTTAGTTGTGAATGTTTATGAATTGGGAACTTGTGTGAATACATGTAATGTGTAATTACTTAATGTATTCATTTGTGCATTATTACAAATGTTTATGTTTATAAGGCATGTTAAGTTTGATCAAATGTGAATGAATATGTTAAATTTGAGCAAAATGGAATAAAAGTCATAAGTTATACACTACATCATTTACATGTGATTCTGAAATAAAAAAGGTTTGTTTTTAAAACTGTCAAATCCTAGTCGTGGGTAAATAGGCATGCCTATAAGGGTCTACAAGTGCTTCTGTAACTAGACACTATGGTGTCTTCTGTAACTAGAGACTTCGGTATCTTTTGATCTTAGACACTTCAGTGTCTTTTTGTTTCAGAGACTTAAGTCTCTTATGTTTCTGAGATACCAATCATATACATCTTTGGTTCTGGCCCTGTTACCCACTTCTGTAAAAAGGACTAGTAGGCTAATATGTTTTATGTTTTGATATATGTTCTGATCTGATATAAGATAAGTTATGATCTGATACAAGATAAGTTCTAATTTGATACAAGATATATTCTAATTTGATACAAGTTATGTTCTGTTCTGACACAATTATATCCTGTTCTAAGACTTGTACATTCTGTTCTGAAGTAATGATGCTCTATTCTGATACTTATATGTTTTGTTCTGAAGCAAGAATGTTTTGTACCGATGAATTACATTTTGTTAGAAGACAAATAATGTTTGGATTGCTCTTTAATATGAACAATTAAAAATTGCTTATGATATGATATGATTCAATGAAAGTGAATGCTAGACAACTGTTAAAAGCAGTTGCCAACTTATATCTTATTTTGTTTTTCCCTACTAAATTATATGCTTAGCACGGTGGTTTTGCCTCCTTGTAGGTTCTGATAAGAATATTTGAGACTGGGACAAAGACAACCGCAGTGGCCAATGAAGGACTTGATATGATTTTGGAAAATATTATGTTTAAATTTTAAGTTGTATTTCAATGTGTTAAGATATATTGTATTTTATATAAATAGTTTATAATAACTATAATACAAGATGGATGTTGCATATAAGGCATGTATATGATGAGTACAATATATACATGATGTTCTGTATATATAACTTAGCAAAGTACGAATGTGAAGTATGTTAACTTATTTTCAATGAATTTCTAGAATATCTTGGTATGTTTTAGGATTGTTTTATGTGACATCTGTATATCCTTTCAGGCGGTATTTGGGTGTTACCGAACTTATCTTAAGTTTTCTAATGAAGGCATGCACAACTTGAAAATTGAAAGTTTCATCTTAAAACCGAGAATCTAAAGTAAACTTGTTAGTATTTAAAGTAATTAATTAATTAATATAATATTTTGTTACATAATTGTTATTCTTAAAATTAGTATAATAATATTGGGTATTAATTTATCTGATAATATATTGTGATATTGATATTTAATGTTGATTGCATCAATAAAATAATTTTGAATAATCTTTAGTTCTATTCATAATAACTAAATAAACTAAGTTATCCTAATTAGTTAATGAAACAGTATAAATTCCAACGCATAAGAGCATTTAAAGAATAAATAATTTCTTGTTTCAATCTCTTAATTACAAAGACAACATTAGGGGTTACCATTTGTAGTGGTATTGGCTTTATCATTTCTACTTAACATGTTATTCACTACTAGCTAGGCAATGAAAGTTATTCTTCAAATATATTTCTTGAACTTAAAGCTATACCATATTTCCTTGGGGTCCTGCTATAGGAAGATTTCTAAAGCTATTTTTTATATATATTTTCTTAAAGCATTTTCAAACCATATAATCTTATCATTCAACTTCTAATTTAATCTATAGTTAGAAATGACCTCCTTGATTTTATTAAAACCTCTAAATCTAATGATATGATATGATAACTCATTTACATATTTATGTATAGAAGTTAATTACTCAATTTTCTCTAGATATATAAAGGAAAAATTCAAAGCATCTTAGAGCAGTACAATCTTACACATAAATCCAAAAAGAGTTTCATATATTGGATCATTAGATTGTGTTGTACAGTATAATCTTGGTGAATTGTATTGATTGAAATTGAATTGTGCATGAAGTAATCATATAAAATGAGTTATATTATATAAGATAGATATGTGTATTATGTAATTGTGTATGTTGAATACTTAAAATGTTGGTTTTTAACTTACTGTTGAATTGTGTTGAAGAAAATTGAATTGTGTATGATGTAATCATACAAAATGAGTTATATTATATAAGATGTACATGCGTATTTTGTAATTTTGTCTATTGAATACTTGAATTGTTAGTTTTTTGGCTTATTGGTGAATTATGTTAGATCATTAGATGAAATTGAATTGTGTATGATGTAATAATACACAATGAGTTATATTACATAAGATGAACAAGCGTATTGTGTAATGAAATCATATGTTCTTGATTTTGATATATGTCTTCATTTACTTTTACAAATAAATGGAAGGAACTTCAACTACTCCTAATCAAACCGCTTCAGGAAAATACAATGATCCAGCTTTGGCTCATGCTGCATTAGTCCCCGGTATGAAAAACCATACTATTTGCTTGTTTTGTAACAAGCATTTGAAAGATGAAGGAATCACTCTATTAAAGAAGCATTTAGTTGAGATTAAAGGAGATGTAGATCCTTGTAAAAAATTAAGCTATAATGTGAAGTGACAAATGAAAACTTTGTTTGAAGAACATCAATATGAGAAAGATAGAAGAGAGAGATTGAATTAAGAAATTGGTAGTGAAAATTTGTTCGCTGGTTTTCATAATGATAATGGAAATGTGAGAGCTCGTAGTGGTAGTGGTAGTGTTCCTTCTCAGCAAGAAGTGAATGTTACACCTGGACCTAATGTATGGAACTTCATAAAGAATTGTTACTTTGTATTTGATGATGTCAATCAATTTTAGTTATATATAAGGTCAGGAATATAATGATAAGAGACAAATTAAATGTGACTAATATTAATGAAAAATTGCAAAAGAAAAGGCTTCGATGGTCCGAACATGTTAAAAGGAGACACCCTGACACTCTAGTAAGACAATGCGAGAAAATAATAATTAGAGACTGTAAGAGGAAAAAAAGGAAGACCTAAAAAGAACTAAGAGGAAGTGGTCAAGAATGATATGACACAGTTACATCTTACCTAGAACTTGGCCTGCAATAGGAAACCTTGGCGTACTAAGATACGGGTAAAGGATATCTCTTAAAGAGAGCATTCATAATCTTATAGGTTATATGAATCCGTGTACTGTGCATTTATTGCCTAGTATTTACCTCTTAGTTAATTTAGCTTAGTTAGTTTCCTATTTAGCGTAATTAATATGTTGATAGGCAAGGTCGAAGTTACTCATGTACAGGTCTTGTTTTCTTTTAGCCTAGTTTACTCTTGTATGAGTATTTTCTGGTATGTATTCTTATCTTACCTTTTATTGTTAATCTTTGAAATATTCAGTACGTTAATTATTTTTGTATTGCCTTATCTATTTTTATTATTAATGTCACTATTGTTTCTCTTTATTATTTATTTGTATTTAAGTAATTATGTATTTTTTACTTAGTTATTTTATTAAAATTTTTAGTTTATTTAACTTAGTTTTTTTATTATTTTTTTGGCATATGTATGCACATCCATTTTTAATTTTGTAGTATCTTCATGATAGATTACATGTAGGTGTATCGAAAACAACCTCTCTACTCAGTAGGGGTAAAGTTGTATATTGTCGGACGTCCTCAGATCTCGCGTCTCAACAGGACTTCAACTGACTGTTGATGATAATGATGAGAAGACTCTATCGAATGCAACAACCTCTTGGACAAGCAATCTATAACTATGTACATGAATTATAAGAACTTTTGGATCAAATAGCTCCCTAAGCTGAGGCTCAATTAGCCTTTATGGGTAGAGCCCAAGCTCGAGCCCGGTCAAGCTAATTAAGCTTGAAGTCTGATAGGGTCTGGGTTGCCCAATTTTTTTATTTATTTTTTATTTTTTAAAATATAATTTTTGAATTAAAATATATAATATGAGAAAATTATTTAATTGAAGATATAAATTACAACTGATTAATTAAAAAAAATGATATTTTTAATGAATGAATGAATACATAAAACATATGTCAAATGATAAAATGACTAAGATGAAATTAAGTTCATTTATTAAGGATAGGAAATGAAAAAAAAGATTATATATTTATATATAATATGAGAAATTTATTTAATTGATGATACAAATACAATTGATTAATAAAAAATGAGATTTTTTATAAATGAATATAGAAAACATACATAAAATGATAACACGATTACATGAACAAGATGAAACTAAATTCATTTATGAAGGATATGATATGGAAAAAGATTATATATGATATGAAAATTTCATTTAACTGATGATACAATTGTAATTGATTAATCTAAAAGATTTTTAGGGAATGAATACATAAAACGTAAATAAAATGATAAAATCAATAAGATGAATTCGTATTCTTTACATATCAATTATTAATATGTATAAAAAACTATACAATAAAATTTTGAAGTAAAAAAGATTTCAATTACTATTACTAATATGTATAGTACTTTATGTACTATGATATTTTGAATTAGAAAAAGAATGTTCGTAGTTTCAAGTTTGAGAGTTTTTTTCTTAATTGAAAACTACCTAAACTGAGGGAAAAAAACAAAATAAGTTCATATTTTTCATTTAATTGAATAGAAATCTTGAAATTATGAGAAATACATTTAATTAATGACAAATACAAAACTCATTTAATTGATAATATAATTTACAAAGAAAGATAATCCAAATTTTTTTATTGATACATTTTACCAAAATTCAATATGAAATCATGAAATAATGTTAGAGTCTAAGCCTGGGAGAGTGGAGACTGGAGATTGAGAGCAGTAAGACAACAGATATTAAGTGAAGTTAAGAATCTAGAGAAAAAAAAAGCACAATTAAAATAATTACATCTTTAATTATAAAAAACTAATGCAATAAACATTAAAAAAAAGTAGTTCCAAGAACAAAGATTAAATATAAGAAACCTAGAGTACAGGAAAAAGGATAGTAGCTAATCTTTGTAGTTAGGATCGTCAATAATTTACATCACTTCATCTATATGTAGCAACATTATATTTAGTATTGTAGTATTAAAATTAAAGGAATATAAGAACTTGTTAATAATTAATAAACAATTAAATGTATCTTTATCATCAAATATTCTATCAAAATATTTTTCAATTGAATGAGTATGAGAGTGACTAGTCACCTACACATTAATACCTATGGTTGTACTAATAAAGAAATTAAAAAGATATAAGGTAAGATTATATAAAATAGATGAAATTGATTTATCATAAAGAAAAGAGTTTACCGTCAATATCTTCATCATTTAACCAACTTCAGGCACACATAAGAGTTTCCATAATAAAATGATGAAGTCGAGCATGATGAGACTAATAAGGCAATCATCAGTGCTAAAAGTGGACTCAGAAGCGACAATAGCTAAAGGAATTACTAATGAGTCTCGTGTAATTACTTGCATAATCAAAAAATCACTTCCATGATTCTTCTACAATGATAATACATATAACTGAACACCTTCAACTTTGGCCACATAATCTTCCATTAAACATTTATCCAACTCTATCATATTGTACGAACCCCTAGCCTTTTTTTATTTCATAAATTTTATAAATGAAAGTCGAAAACTGCTCTTAGAAGATGAGCCTGAACCTAAACTTGAACTTAAAGTTAGAGCTGAGTAGCCTAAATTATTATGATCCCAATCTTGAATTTGTGTAATGTGAGTCAATACTCATTAAACAAATTATACCAAATTATTTAATGACATCAGTATGCTCTTGAGCCTGATCACTATAAAACACGTTATATATAAAATTAACCCCCTCTATATTTTATCTCAAGTTTAACACATATATGATTACAATAGTATGTCGAACCATATACTAATAAGAATTTAGCTTCTCCATCATTTGCTCTACCATAACTCAAATCACCTCAATGGAATGAAACATCCAATCATATAAAGCTTTCTTGATCTCACACATATTGCTAAAGCAACTATGCAAAGTTGGATATTTTGTTCCCAAAAACAATTTAGTTGCAGTATAAGATAATTATAACTTCTCATAAAGTTCTCTAGCTAACTCTCATTGGTCTTCTGTAGGCAGACAAATACACTGACAATCTTTTTGCGTCAGTCTAATAAACACCTCAATATATTGGATTGTCGACTCCACATCTTGAAAATTGAGTTCCATCTGGTTGGACAATCCAAAACTAGCTTCTTCATCCTTAGAAATCATATTTGTCGTGCAGTTTCCTTAAATTTCTCAACTCTTTTAGGTATTGCACTCCAATATACTAGACTATCCTAAATTGAATCTACCGCTTCCTTTATCATCTTCAACTCATCCTTTATAATTGAATTCAAAATATGCATAAAACCACACATAGAAGCAATTAAAAGCCTTGATATGTTGATGTCATAAGCTGTGGTAGTCATTTCATTTTTCCCTCTCATAAGGATAGGGGTGAAAATGTTTGACCTCCTGATACAATCTTCTTTCTGTTACATGACCCTACACGTCTCTTTAAATGAGAGGTTCCACCTTTTGAACTCCTAACCAACATCTTGTGACAATATTCATATTAAATTTTCTCTACTTCGTCCATTGATCTAGTCTTATTGAAGTGATTTAAAACCTCGCTTCTCAATGGACCTGGACTTCTATCTTTACTTGCTAAGGGATTAGAAGTTTCTACGTATATACTCTCCAATACTGGATTAGAAATGTCCACTGAAGGAATATGTTCATCTATCTAAAACAATCAACATATACAACTATATAACTTATTTATGGACATTTATATATACACTTTAATAGGCACGTAATATAAAATAAGATAACCAAAGTATAATTAATCATAATTAGATATGGGAGTATATTTGTATATATGATGATGGTGATGATGATGATAAATTTCAAATTTGAAAGGATTAGAAAGCTACGTACTTAACTTTATTGAATATTAGAAACTAAGATTATAGTTTAATGAACTTTTTGATATGTATTGTTTCTACTGGTGTTAATTAAATTATAAAACTTCACATGGCTTCCTTGGCAAGAGAATGAGGGATATCACACAGCTTCCTTTACAAGTAAATATCCATATACGTAGGCCTTGTAGGGGGTTACAACATAACCTAAGCATATGAGACCCTACACAGTTTTAGGGCTGCATTGCATTTATTCAAATGTCTAGCATATATGTCCATATATTAGTTAATCAACATCTTAGCCTATCAAACTATTACTACTATACACCATATTAATAAATGTCTCACAATTTTAAGAACCAACATTTTCTTGGATTTGCTATGGAACATTAAGACTCCAGCTCACCATTAAAAGGACATATGACTTACTTATTATGAAACATAAGTAATTCATTATAATCATTTCATTTAACCTATTAATTGATGAATCACTTGTTTTTACAAGACTGATCTCCTTTTCTCTCTGATTTTTTTAGACAAAACCTAATATGAGATATAGAACTAATTGATTTGTTTCTTTGATAACCTAATCATTTGCACTATTGACCCATAAGGCTAAAAGGGTTATTGAAAAGCTTTAATCCTCATTCTTTTACTAATGAAGAGTTCTCAGCATATTGTAACTGTGGCATATGTTCCTAACCATCAAATACTAACAATGGTGATGCACCACTATCACTTTCCTAATTAAGGACAAATAAATTTAGGATTTTAGACAACTCTATTGCAATCACTTAGATAGCTCTAAATTGTTAAGTAGCTGATAAATTGAAATTTCATAAAAAAACTACTTGATGGTCATCCAATTCAAAGACTCAGATTAGATTAACAAGAAAAAATTCATCAAGATATGCCTCAAAATTATCTTACTGGACTTGTAATTAATTCATCCATTAATAACAATGTTGAGGACTTACCTTGGTGGGTTGCAAAGAAGACAGAGGAGAAAAGAGTGATTGTGATGTGTAAAAGGTGACTAGTAAGAGTTGCAAGCTTGTGGGACTACAGTGTGGCGACAGAGATCAATAGCGAGTGACGAAGACTCAAACAGAGAAGATTCAGGGAAAGAAGATGAAACTAATAAAGGAGGAAGCCAGAAGCAAAGAAGGAGACGGTAGTGCTAAGGAGAGGGAGGGAAAAATTGAAAGTTAACCTAGAGTAAAAAGACATCATTTTACAAGACGACACCATTTTAGACTTAATTTTTATATTTTAACTCATAATAAAATGGTATCATTTTACACTTTTAGTACAAAACTACAATGTTTCAGCCTTGTTAGATTACAAAATATATCCAGAAAAATGACATCATTTAACTTTTAACAAATGTCTAGCCTCAACCTGTAATTTTTTATAAGTTTTTAGGCCCAAGGCCCAAGGCCCAATCCAAGGCCTGGTCTACCCAAGCTTGATCAGTTGACTTCAAGCTGGGCTGGGCCTATTCCATACTCCCATCCCTAGCTCTTATAGATCTTACCTAGCCTAATACTAATGCTGCTACTATTTATGTGAATATTCTTGATAGCCAATATATCTGGCATCTACTGATGTCTCTACAAGATGAGTTTAAACCCACCTGTAACTCCCTTCTCCATCGAGCATCTCTATCAAACCTTAATATTGTCGTCAAGGTGCTTATCAAGAGAGCTAACTTAATACACTTTGCATACAAAAGTTTGTTCCACCTATTGATGTCATTCTTGTAACTAATATTATCCCCTCAAACATTTCACTTGGGTAAGAAGTTGTACATGGGTTCTTGAAACAACTGCAAAAAGCCTAAACATCACATCTTTAAATGTTGGAAATTTATATAGAAAATTGGCCATGGTAACTCTTCCAAGTCTTTTTAGACTGCTTCTGCTACTGCTGCTATAAAGGGTTCAATAGAAAGCACCTCTCATAAATTCTCCTTAAAAGATCTTCATGCCCTTTCCTTGAAACTTCAGCTTGATTCTAGTACTATCTCCTCATCTGCCTTATCTGTCACATCAAGTACTTCATCAACATGATACTTTGATTCTGCCTAATGCAATCTTATAACCTCTTATTCTTCTATTATTACATCTCCACAAACACCATATGTTCCATAAATTGTTTATACTGCTGACAATTCCACTATACATGTTCAAAGTATATGTGTAACGCCCCAAATTAGGGGTTAGAATATTAAAGGAAGTTAGTACGAATTATGTTTGTTATTTGCTTATTAA
>JANKOE010000008.1:50654166-50673903 GCA_026284465.1 Erythroxylum citrifolium | reverse complement strand
ATATAAAATATTAAAATAAATTTAAATAAAAATAATTTATTAGTAATAAAAATAAAAATAATTTATTTTTAAGTTTTTTTTAATTGATAATTATTATTAGTAATAAAATATTTATTATTATTTTAAAAACTTTGAAAAAAAGGGGGAGGAGAGGTAGGAGGGAGGGAGGAAAATTTTGAAAATTTTGCAAAAAATCCCCCAATTTTTTAAAATTTTCAGTACTGACCGGTATTTTGAATACCGGCCGGTACCGACAAAATTGGCCAGTACCGACCGGTATTTTTTACCGGTACCGGTTTCCGGCTAAAACGGTACGTATCAGCCGGTACCGGCCTGTACGGTACAATAACCATATCATGTGGTCCTCACACTTCAACCCGACAGAGTAGTGAGAAGGTAAATCACGATCTTATCTTATTTAGCTTCTCAAAGAGGCGGCTCAATGATTGGTATGCATAAGAAATCACTATATTGGATGAACTCCTACACTATTGCTCTCGAGACTCGAACCTGAAACTTTGTATCTAATTTTCTTTCTAATAACCAAATGAGCTACCCGTCCGGGGTACGTCCTTGTATTCTCCTTATACGGTAGGATGGTTGACTTGATGACTTGAGTCAAGCCTGACAAAATAGTAATTCATGTAATTTTGTTTGATTACCAATCGCGTTTTAGAAAGTCAATAAAAGTAGTTCGGACGGTTGGGTTAGAGCTGCTTGTAGTTAATATTTCAAACACGCTGAAGGAAGAAACCATTTCTTCGCATGTACATCTAACTTCGGAATCGGAGGTTGATATTACCACAACAGACCAACAGCTTTTGTTTGGGACGAATCATCTTTTTTCTGTCTGTCTGTCTTAACCATTACTCGTGGCCTTCTTTGATATGATACATAACGTTTCCTTCCTTCTCTAATTTGTTCCTTTTTCAAAATTTGTATTCACGTGCCCTTAAATAACTATACGCCCCTTTGAAATAGATTACATTAAGATTTACCTGCAATAACTTCAATCTTAGAAGTGTCTACAATTTTAGTTTTTTTTGTTTGGTCTTAGACCAGGGTATCCATCGGCGGATCCAGTGACTAATCCTCCCGTTAGTTTGTAGGCACCTCATAGGATAAGACAACTGGCCCAAAGATTTAAGGCTGCTCCATACCTAAAGTTAATAATCGAACCCCTAACCTTTCGTTCTAGATGGTATAAAAAAGGAGGTATATATACATTTTGACTTTTTTGAAAATTATATATAATAAGAATCGCAAAATAATTACAATAATAATTAAAAGGAGTAAAAATGTAAGAAAAACTAATTTACAGTGATTCGACAAAATTATATTTACTCTACATCCATTCTCTAAGTTCCAATTAAAAAGTTATTACAACCAAAAATAAATATTTCGCATATGTGTCTTTCTTTAGGGGAACATGAACATGTACACATCTTTCTTCCTACATTGAGAAAGACTTCTTTACAATCTTTATCAAGTGAGAAGAGAAACCCTAATCGGTTTAATTGCTTTCTCAATCACTAAAGTCCAACCTAAGAGTTCCTTTCTTGACAACATAATGCAAACAAAAAGACTCCTATCATGCTCAATCACACATTAATGTAATAAAAATCTCTCAAAAGCTTCCTTTGAGTCCCTTTAGTGATTGAGTCCCTAGAGAAACCCTTTAGCTATATTTGTTCTACTAGGGGTTTAGCTAGCCTATCCCTTGGCCTAACATACTACACTTGTTATTACTATTTGTTCTTGAGTTTGGTTAGTCAGACGAAACCCTTAGACTAGTCAAGACCCTTACAAAATTCATATTTGGAAAACGATTTAATCTATTAAGTTTTCAACATTTTAAACTTAAAAGCATCAAAATGCCTCATTTTTATAGACATTTGATTTAAAATCATTCCAAGACTTTGTTCAAAGATCAATAATTTGTTTAAAGATCAAAATAATTTTTTCTTAATTATGAAAGGAATTATGCATTATCCTTCAATGTAAATGATCATTCAATGATTGAATCCTTAAACCATTAACTAAAATAAAGTTATATTATAATGATTTGTTATACCTTGAAGTGCTTGATTTCTCCTCATTCTTGGTCCTTTACTTGGGATTCTATTTCATATAACTCATTTGGTTTTTTTTGTTACTCAAATGATTTAATTGCTCTTTTGATCACTTTGTCCTTCTATTGAACTTAATTTTTATCTTTTGGTTGGATATTTGATAAATTAAGTTACTAATTTTACTAAATATAAAAAATATTAAAAGTAACATACTTTGCTATCATTAAAAATACGAGTTAGAATTTTTCATTTTCTATAATTACAATTCCTATATAATGTTATGGAAGTTATAAATTATAAAATAAGTGTTATCAGTCAATTATGTCTAATAAAATAGATATAATGAAGAGGTTAATTATTGAAAGAAACTTATCTAAAGATTCAATATGAGAAATTACCAAACTAATTAGCACAATTTATCTTCCTTTCTACCGATAAAAAATTCAGAATATGGTGAGTAATTTGAAGTATGATACTCATTAAATAGGGGATGTTTTGTGGGAAATCGGTACCACTAATATGATAAAAAGGAGCTTCTAAATTTTTTTTCTTATCATATCCTTTCAAAACACTCATTAGAACCATCTTTATGAGGAGTTCTTTTTGCTTCTCAAAATTGTTGGTATAAGATACTTAATAGAGCTTAAGAGAATTAAAAAAGGAGGGAATGAGAACTTTACAAAATAAGATCAATAAAAAGAGGGTTTATTTAATTTACGGGAGGGTAGGATGGGGAAAGAGATAAAATTTTAACAAAATATCAACATAATGATAAATAAATAAATAAAAACAAAAGTACCTAGTACATTCCTCTTAACAAAAGCAAATAATGACACCACTCATAATTCTTATTAGCAAATGTTTCATCCCAAGATGTGATCCTATTATTGCTTCTCCACCTATTAAGATCCTAGACACAAGAATTTAGAAATGAAAAACCTTATTAATTGGATTCTTTGCTCAGAAAAGGCCCTCTTTTCCTCAAGTTCATTATAGGCAACAACAACTTGGAGGAAGATAGGACTAAAGAGCACTTTGGTTCATGATAACAATGTGTTTATCCTTAGGTTTAATTGTCAAGATAATGATAATAAAATCCTAGAAATAGGACCTTAGCATATATAGGAGAAATCATTATTACTCATAAAATAGAGACTAGGGATTAACTTCCATAACATACCCTTGGAGTATTAGTCAATTAAGGGCCTAAGCTATTTGACAAGCTTGATAGGTAGATCTATCTCTATAAATAAACAAACAACCAAGTTGAAGCATGGTGATTATGCTAGAATATGTGTGGATGCTAACTTGGATAAGGATTTCCTAGATAATTTAAGAATAATAAAACTTGATGAAGATAGATGGAGAACTGGATGAAGATGAAACATGTCTAAGCTATCAATGGAGATCATCAAGAATAGGTTAGTTTAAGAAAATCAAGAAACCAATCGGTAGAAAGTTCTAAACAAGTGGTTATGAAGAGCTATTGAAACATAAGGAATTATAAGAAAGTAATATAGGAGAGGAGAAGGAAACTTAGGAGGAGGGAGAATGAAGGGATTTAGATAATTGTGAAATAGTGAAGGGATTTAGAAAATTGTGAAATAAAGGAAATGTCAATAATAACTTCTAAAGGGGGACCTCATAATCAAGATACTCAACCTGCATCTCCCAAGGCACCTCAAGAAGACAAGAGAAATGAAGGCCTAAAAGTTAGTGTCTGCAACAAGCAATTTGATCCTGATTCTCTAAAGACAAACAGATCCTAACCATCATGTATTTCTAAAATCACTCCCAGGAGGAAAACATATAAAAAATCTAAGAGGAAGGGATCCAACACCATTATCCCCTTATAATGGATGGATTAGAATGGAGCTTAAGGGGTTTAAACAACCCTAATAAATATCAATCTCTACCTGATTTCTTGCTCTTAAAAAAACCTAATTTTATCAGTCTTTTAGAGATTTGGAGATTAAAATACAAGACCACATTTTTCAAAAGGATTTATTATTTATTAAAAAGAGATGAACTACCTTAAGCAACCATATTGCTCATTATAATGGTAGAATCTTAGTTGCTTTAAACCCTAGTATTATTTAGCTCCTTCATAATAACTACTCTAATCAATTCATACATTACAAAGTGAACCCTTTTTGAAAGAAACATAAGAATTAACATCATGGCAATCTATGTAGCTAATATGGAAGTTTAGAGGAAATAGTTGTGGAAAGACTTAATTGTTCTACTTGATAATCATAAAGATCCTTGAATAATTATTGGTGACTTCAACTGTACATAGGTAGCTTATGAAGATAAAGGGAAGAGATAAAACCATATCATAATAATGAGGAGCTCCTGAGATGAATCTGTCAGTTGAAAATAATAAACCTAAGATATGATGGCAAAATTTTCAACTGCAACAACAAGTAGAGTGGTTCCTAGTTTCTCGATAAAAAAGCTTGGTAGAGCATTAGTTAACCCTATTAGCTATCAAAATTCCTTAATAGTTATTCTCACTTTGGCAACCTATGGATATTTGACTATTAATCCTATAAGTTTATCCTAAAGGCTAAATATAAGAAGGAATGAACCATTCAAGTTTAACAACTATCTAGTTAATTCTCCTAGTTTTGATGAAGCAATCCTTAGGGGCCTAAATACACATATGAGTGGATATAAAACATTCAAATATATACAAAAGCTCAAAGAAATTAAGAAGGGGTTGATAACACTCAATAGAAGGAAGCTGGGAGACACTTAAAAGCAAAAGAAGGAAGCTTATACATCTCTAAGCAATGCTTATACAACTATACTAGAGTTCACACATATTCCTATCCCAAAACATCAGCAAATCTATTGAAAGACTACTCAAAAACTTCCTATGGAGTCATCCGGATGGCACAAAAGAGTAACTAAAGTGAAATGGATTGAACTATGCTTTCCCAAAGAAGAAGGTGGATTGAACATCTCTTCGATTAAGACTACAAAACATGCATTGATCCTTTAAAGATTCTGGTGGATATTAGTGGACAAAAAGTCTCTATGGATTAAATGGTTACACTCATAATTCTTAAAAGGCATATGCATATGGGAAATCAGTAATAATACCTCAAATTCACACTTCCTAACCCAACCACTAAAGTTGAGGGATATGGTACAAGCTGATATTTCATGCAGAATTGGAAATGGTAGGTTAGTATCATTATGGTATGATAATTGGCAAGGCTAAAGACAACTCCTGCACACTCTTTACACCTCAAGGATTTTGTCAATCTCGTCTCTCCACACCAAAATTATTTCAACAATTAACAAAAATTCTTGGCAATTCTCCCATAAACTGAGACATTTACAACTTGTATACCCTCCTAATCCAAATTTTTAGATACCTTCTACTAGAAAGAACAACCTATCCATGAATTAACCAACAAAACCATCAAAAACCTATTAAGAAGAAGATATTTGAAGGTTGATTGGAGAAAGGTTTTAACACCAAGAATCTCTTTTATTTTGTGGCTTGTAATTAAAAATAAGTTCAACGCCACTAATAGAATGCCTTACTTGCTAGTTGCAATACTTGTCCAATGTGTTTGGTACATGAGGAATCAAGAGATCACCTCCTCTTTAGATGTCCATTTAACAACAATATGTAAGAATATGTCATAAGAAAATTTCTATGGCTTAATCCAAGGAATTCTCTCATAAATATTACGCAAAATCTGCCAAACCAGAATGCCTACTCGAAAACTAATAAGTTGATTTACATACTTACTGGGGCTTTCTGCATATACCTCATGGAGAGAAAGAAATCTCAGAAGATTTGCAAACAAATCTCATCAATGGAGTCCCTAAAATCAGAGATCATTAATGAAATTAGGGAGATGATTCTGTTGACAATTTTGAATCAGAATTGTAGTTCAAACTTACTATCTTCTTTGAACATCTAATGTAGCTTTTCTTTTCATTTTGTCTATACATCTTGCATTCGAATGCAAGGATTGTATAGGGGTACGCCCCTAAGCTCTATGTCATATTTGTAATACTTTCTTTATTTATTAAGTTATACTATTTTCTTTTTTAAAGAAAAGAGTTGCAAACAAGCCTAGAGATAGGTAGATATAAATCTTCTAGATTAAGGTGAAATTTAATAGAGAAATTAGTAAATTGATTGCATACAAACCTAGAGATAGGTAAATACAAATCTTCCAGATTAGAGTCAAACCTCATAGTGAAATTAATAAATTGATTAATAAAATTTTAGGGATTTTAATTAGAAAGAGATTTCAATTAATTGGCCTAGGATTAGATGTTAATAGTCTTAAGAAAGATAATAGCATAATTAAGGAATTTCCACGGTCCAATGAACTATAGATTAAATTGATTAGTGAAATCATTATTTCATGAGAAATCTTAGGCGGATCTGGATTCTAGGTATCATAGTATTCTTTTATTTTTTTTTCTTAGTTTAATCTTTAATCTAGTAAGTCATCTATATTTATTTATTTATTTTATTGTTTTAATTTTGAAATTCATTAATCTTAAGTATCATAATTTGTTAGACTATATAATAGAAAGATCATAAGTACTAGTAATTTTAGTCCTAGTGGGAGAACCATACTCATTAGTCTAACGATAACTATACTATATAACAAAAGAAAAATTCAAGCATTGAATTTCTTTACATCACAAGCGCTAGGATCCAAAGAATGAAGCATTGAAGCTTCATGAACAAGATGAAGGCAGCAATTTGAGTTAGTATTCGATTTAAAATCTTGATTCTTCTCAAATGAAGTTTCTTGGCTTGGGACAACAAATTCACAACGTTCACGAGGCCATCTAGAAGCAAATGGCTTGCACGGAGAATGATTACGGATGGAAAGGGGAAGAAACTTAAGGAAAAAGGAAAAGAAAAGAAAAGAAAATGGAGAGGGGGAGGGGGAGATAACGATAAGTCATGGAGGCCCTTCAGCTTTTCTCTCCCACCATCTTGACTTTAACGTTGTCAAGCAATTAACCGTTACTCAACCCCCTGTTTTGTTTAACTTTTATTGTTTAACCACCAATTCTTCTTCATGGCAATCACCCACAGCCGACATCAATCACTCACCAACACGTTGCAGTCAGAAGATAGCGAGTTTAATTTATATCATAGACGAGGAAGGTTGGGCTGAAAAATGTAAAAACTTGCAAAATTTGTCTTCCCCGCTGCTATTAATGAGCCGGCCAAAGCCAATCCACTGACTAGAGAGATATAAAAGGAAACATGCAGCCATTAATGAAGACTTCAACTACCCTTTAAAGTACTGCACTGTAGAATTCCTTCCCGCACTCTCAACCAAGTCCACACACGAAGATAATGTACCACATTCAGTATTTATCATAAATCCTATTCCTCTCCATCATCAGAGCCTCTATCTCTGCGTCTGGTTTCTTGTTGTGAGATCTCAAGTATGTGGAACTCGGCGGAGAATGTGTTCGCCAGAACATCGTCGTTTCGGGAGGAGGGAGAGGACGAGGAGGCGCTCCGGTGGGCGGCGCTGGAGCGCTTGCCAACCTACGCCAGAGTGCGGAGAGGCATTTTCAAGAACATGGTTGGTGACTGTAGAGAGATCGATTTAAGTGAGCTGGAGTCACAGGAACAGAAGCTTGTGCTGGACCGGCTGGTGGACTCGGTGGACCACGACCCTGAACGCTTCTTCGATCGAATGAGGAAGCGACTTGACAAGTAATTTTATGATCTCTTGTATTATACATGTATAGCCTTGCACTTTTTACAAGCTTCTAACTCATCTCGTGACCGAGATTACCCCTTTTTTGGAGTTTTAAGGGCCCATATTGGTATAGGAGACTCGTTAGATTACTATGTTTACAAGTTACAACTGTTTCGCTACGTAGTATTACATCAAGCACGACACAGTTGACGAGACTGGAAATATTGTACTATGATTGGCTAAGCCCGGATGAATGTTGTCGATATAGGAGACTTTTGGGATCCGATTCTTTGGATTTCCACTTGATGGCATGTGAAGCAACAAAAAATTGCCCTCTTGAACAACATAGATAATGTTTGATTTATTCATTAGAAAGAGTACATTGGTCTTATGTTTGTCATTCAAGACCGAATGCGTTGTTCTTAAGTCTTGAAGCTTTTGTTGGTTTTAGAGTGGCTTTGGAATTGCCCAAGATAGAGGTTCGAGTACAAAACCTGACGGTTGAATCCTATGTCCACGTTGGAAGTAGGGCACTTCCAACCATTCCCAACTTCATTTTCAACATGACTGAGGTAAATAAACTGTGTGTTGATATGCATGTTTTTTCAAGTCAATATTGCATTTACGTTTCCGTCGTAGCCTAACGTCATGTGTTCTTCACTTCTGAAAGGCGTTTTTAAGGAAGTTGCTAATTTATAAAGGAAACAGATGCAAGTTAACTATTTTGGATGACATCAATACAATTGTCAGACCTTCAAGGTAATACTTCGAGTCTGGGCTAATAACAAACGGTGAATTTTGCTTGTCGCTTTTTGGTCTCAAGTTCTAAGTATCATCCTGTACTTGATAGATTGACACTGCTGTTGGGTCCTCCAAGCTCTGGGAAGACAACCTTACTCTTGGCCCTTGCTGGACGTCTTGAACATAATTTGCAGGTGATTTAAATGTCTTATCATTCGACTAGCTGTTTAGAGAAAGTGTTATCGTAGAATCTTCAAGGCAAGCCATCAGTCGAAATAGCACAACAGAATTATTCAAGTTAAAACTAAGCACTATAAGCTATCATGTCTCAGCATTTTGTTTCTGAAAGCTATTGCTTTCTTAGCAGAGATGATGATGATACTAGGATAGCGGTCAAGTATTACGTGCTCCTCATTGATGCTAGCCCCCATGTGATGCTTCAACCTTTGTGCTTTTCAACTGTCTTTCTCTAGGAATCTCATTATTGTTGAAACTGTCAGAAAAATGCATATTCTTGTTAAATGATTTATGTGATAGCTCCGGATTCAGTGCTTGCTTATTTTTTAAATTTTGTTTTGAAGATTTCTGGGAAAATTACATACAATGGACACAGTCTAAACGAGTTTGTTGCTCAAAGAACATCGGCTTATGTAAGTCAACAGGATTGGCATGCGGCAGAAATGACAGTAAGAGAAACTTTAGAGTTTGCGGGACAATGCCAAGGTGTTGGATCCAAATATGGTAAGATTTAGCAGATCATGTGTACATAACTATATTTCTTTTTCTCTGCATTTTCCCAATTCTAAATGAAATAAAAAACATGGCCTGCTTCTTGTTACGACTTGATACCCAACCGTGGCTTGGGTGCATTTTTATCTTTATACTGATTTACAAAAGCTCATTTCAGATATGCTTTTGGAACTTGCAAGAAGAGAAAAGATTTCAGGGATAAAGCCTGATGAAGATCTTGACATATTCATGAAGGTACCTGGGTTTCACACTTGCATTCAGATACCATTTTCTTGGATAATAAACAATTATTTGCAAGGATATGAGCATCTTTACAATGTTTTTGTTCAGTCATTGGCATTGGGTGGAAAGAAAACAAGCCTGGTGGTGGAGTACATCTTGAAGGTATTCTCCTACAGCCAACAATTCTAATCCATACAAAAAAACTTTGCAATTGCCTATGTTATCATGCTGTAACACCAAATCAGGCACAACCTGGTCAGGAATTGCAGGATTAAATCACTGCTACAATGCCTTTGCAAAGTGAAATGTGATATTATTTTTTCCCTAGAATGAGGAACTTCCTTTTTTCTGCTTTAGATCATGTATCCACATTTTATAATTACTAAAATGTATATGACAAAGATTTTAGGGTTGGACATATGTGCTGACACATTAGTGGGCGATGAAATGCTTAAAGGAATCTCAGGGGGTCAGAAGAAACGGCTTACGACAGGTTCGCACCAGAAGCACCTTTTTGTCCTCACTTTTCCTTAGCCGTTTCTGAATGAGATATGTGCATCCATTTACAGGTGAATTACTAGTCGGTCCAGCTAGAGTGCTTTTCATGGATGAAATCTCAAATGGGCTTGATAGTTCAACGACTTATCAAATTATAAAGTATCTTAAGCATTCAACTCGTGCGCTTGATGGGACCACTGTAATTTCTTTATTGCAACCTGCACCTGAGACTTATGAACTGTTTGATGATGTCATACTTCTCTGCGAGGGACAAATTGTGTATCAGGGGCCTCATGATGATGTTCTTGGCTTCTTTTCTTCTTTGGGATTTACTTGTCCTGAAAGAAAAAATGTAGCAGATTTCCTGCAAGAAGTAAGTACTGAAGTATTATGGTGTGAATTTCTGGTTTATGATTAGTTATTTTTGCTTTAACTCTTCGTGTACAGGTAGTATCAAAGAAGGATCAAGAGCAGTATTGGTCTGATCCTTATCGCCCTTATCACTACATACCTCCAAGAAAGTTTGCTGATGCTTTTCGTTCATATCGAACTGGAAAAAGTTTATACGACGAACTAGAAGTTCATTTTGATAGACGTTATAATCATCCAGCGGCATTGTCAACTTCTAGCTATGGAGTGAAGGGAAAGGAACTTTTGAAAACAAGCTTTACATGGCAGAAGCTACTAATGAAACGGAATTCATTTATCTATGTTTTCAAATTTATTCAGGTATGCTATTTACTCTGTTAGATTGCTAAGTCACAAATAAGTTTGACAGTATGATGATATGATACAGCCACTTATCATGTTAGTTGGAGTCTAACTCTATTCCGTTGGTTATTCTTGTGATTTAGTTGATCTGTACTATACTGCAGACGACCAAACATATTTCATCTAGTGATAATGTTGTAAAATGTTCCAAACCTGATATATAGATGTATTATGAACTGTTTTGCAGCTTCTTTTTGTTGCCTTGATCACGATGAGTGTGTTTTTCCGGACCACATTGCATCATGATACAATTTATGATGGAGGCTTATATGTCGGTGCACTATACTTTTCCATGGTCATTATTCTTTTTAATGGGTTTACAGAGGTTTCCATGCTGGTAGCTAAACTTCCCGTCCTTTACAAGCATCGTGATTTACACTTTTATCCCAGCTGGGTGTATACAATTCCTTCTTGGATCCTCAGCATTCCAACTTCACTCATGGAGTCTGGTCTTTGGGTGGCAGTTACTTATTATGTAATTGGATACGATCCTAACGTCATCAGGTAGATAGAACATCCATTGTGGATAAATGAATTCTTTTAGACTTTTTGGAGTGGGTTTCATCTTATTGATTTTTATTTACAGATTTTTGCGGCAATTCTTGCTGTATTTCTCTCTGCACCAGATGTCCATAGCTCTTTTCCGTGTAATTGGGTCCTTGGGTCGCAATATGATAGTTTCCAATACATTTGGATCTTTTGCTATGCTGGTTGTCATGGCTCTTGGAGGTTATATCATCTCAAGAGGTACTATGAGCATTGATGTTTTGTCAGTTGATGCTACTTGCCTTTGTCTCTTATATTCGTTTGTTGTGACAGATCACATTCCAAGCTGGTGGATATGGGGCTTTTGGGTTTCTCCTTTGATGTATGCTCAAAATGCTGCTTCAGTAAATGAATTTCTTGGGCATTCTTGGTCTAAGGTTGTAATCATACTGTTATTTCTCATATTTTGCTTGACTAGCAAATGATTGTTTTTGATATTACATGGAAATCATGTACTTTAATCATTATTGCTTGCACCAAACTCGGATAACCAAAATGATAATGATGTTATTTAGGCACATTAAAAAAAAATGAATCTAGAAACAAATCATTCCTGGCAATCAAATGATATCGCAGAAGAGCTCAAATGTCTTCTGAAGCAAGTTGTGCTCTTGCCCGGGGACATTACTTGGCCATATAAAAGCAACACCATTTGAACTCCTGATATTGGATGAAGCTACACAATACTAGACAAATGTTAGGCTTATTGCTTTTGCTGATATGTATGTCATGCTGGGGGTCTGGCTTGGATTCTGCATCAAGTACTTCTAGATTTTGCTGGTCTAGCTAAAACTTAATTTTGTTTTCCTCTTTGTTTCTTGTGCAGAAAATAGGGAACACTACTAATCTTTCATTAGGAGAGGCAGTTCTGAGAGCACGCAGTCTGTTTCCAGAGAGCTACTGGTATTGGATCGGTGTTGGTGCCTTACTTGGATATACAGTTGTACTCAATATGATGTTCACTTTCTTTCTTGCTCACCTGAAACGTAAGCTGCTCAACATATTTTTGTACTTGTTTACTCAACCAAAATTTTTAGAAACAAATCTATAGAAGATCTAATATAATTAATAATGCACTTTTGCTACACATTTTAGCTTGGGGAAGGAAACAGGCAGTTATATCGAAGGAAGAGCTGCTAGAGAGAGACAAGAGAAGGAAAGGTGAAAATGTTATTGAACTGAGACATTACTTACGTACTTCAGGCTCGTCAAACGGTTAGTAAACTGAAAATTTTCCTGGATTTTCATATTCTTTTGATTTCTACATTATAACTCAGATTTTATATTTGAGCTGCATTCATGGTAACTTATCTGAGCAGGAAAGTATTTCAAACAGAGAGGGATGGTTCTTCCATTTCAACCACTTTCCATGTCTTTCAGCAATATCAACTACTTTCTAGATGTTCCTGTGGTGTGTACATAGCTTCGTCCCATAGACAAATGTCTTCTTTCAAATATTCACCCAGAGAATATAAGTTTCTAATCACATTACCTCTTCAGGAATTGAAGCAGCAAGGGATAGTAGAAGACAGACTTCAGTTGTTGGTTAATGTTACTGGAGCATTTAGACCGGGTGTACTTACAGCATTAGTTGGAGTTAGTGGTGCTGGAAAAACCACACTCATGGATGTCCTAGCTGGTAGGAAAACCGGAGGGGTGGTAGAAGGGAGCATACATATCTCTGGTTATCCTAAAAAGCAAGAAACTTTTGCGAGAATTGCTGGTTATTGCGAGCAAAATGACATCCATTCTCCTTGCTTGACTGTCCTTGAATCACTTCTTTTCTCTGCTTGGCTCCGGTTACCATCAGAAGTGGACATTGATACACAACAGGCAAGTACATACATCTATTACCATGCTCAAGCTCGGCAGATAAACACATGCATTATTTTTTTTTGGCGTAAGATTGAAAAGCTTGGACATGAACCTTGACTGTTGATTGTCAGGCATTTGTCAACGAGGTGATGGAACTTGTTGAGCTTACTTCATTAAGTGGGGCATTGGTCGGTCTGCCTGGTATCGATGGTCTGTCCACAGAACAAAGGAAAAGGCTAACAATTGCTGTTGAATTGGTCGCCAACCCGTCCATAGTGTTCATGGATGAGCCTACATCAGGTTTGGATGCAAGATCTGCAGCCATTGTCATGAGGACAGTGAGAAATATTGTGAACACTGGACGCACCATCGTTTGTACAATTCATCAGCCCAGCATAGACATTTTTGAGTCTTTTGATGAGGTAATTGTTTGTTATTATCTTCCTGAAATATGGTTTCTCTGAAATCAGAGTTCTATTTAAACAAGATCGTTCTCATTGCAAGTGACAGCATCAGGATCGAAACTTCTGAATTCTTTTAATTATGAATTTCTGCCATGTGAAAGTTAAGACAGCTGGGATGTACTGGTTGATTATTTTTATTTATCCTCCTGTCTCATTTACCATGACAGCTTTTGTTTATGAAACGTGGAGGGGAACTTATCTATGCTGGTCCGCTGGGCCCTGAGTCACGTGAATTAATAAAATATTTTGAGGTCAGTTTGGTTCAAGTAACTCACATACCCAATATCTTGATAATTTTAGGCAGTAGCTATTCAATTAAATGCTATGCAATTTTCTTTTGCAGGCTATTGAAGGATTGGCAAAAATAAAGACAGGGTATAACCCTGCTGCATGGATGCTTGAAGTCACTTCTTCAACTGAAGAACAACGTCTAGGAGTAGACTTTGCTGAAATTTATCGAAAATCAAATCTATTTCAGTATGGCAATCTTTTGAAAAATGTTGATGCTGATTCTACATTTTTGATGGGCACTGGAGTCTGCTTTATCTAATACTACTGTCCTCTCATGTTTCAGACGCAACAAAGAATTGGTTGAAATTCTGAGCAGGCCAAATAACAATACAAAAGAGTTGAGCTTCCCAACAAAGTACTCTCAATCATACTTTGGCCAGTTCTTGACTTGTCTTTGGAAGAATAATTTGTCTTATTGGCGATACCCACAATACACTGCTGTGCGTTTCTTCTACACAGTTGTGATATCAGTAATGCTTGGGACAATATGCTGGAGATTCGGTTCAAAGAGGTCTTCCCTTTGATCCTTCTGAAAAGTCATTATCATATTAGCTCTTTCAACAATATTGGATGTTTGTGACATCGGGAAAATAAAACTTTGGCCTTAAAAATATTCATGATTTTCTCATCTTTTTGGGTCTCTGTTGATAGGGTCTTTTCTCTTAGCTTATGTTAGATTTCTGTCATTAGAATATCCTCCGTCTGAATTAGCTTCTTCCAGGGACAATGTGCAAGAATTGTTCAATGCCATGGGATCCCTGTATGCCGCAGTCTTGTTCATCGGGATCACTAATGGTAGTGCTGTTCAACCTGTTGTTTCTGTTGAAAGGTTTGTCTCATATAGAGAGAGAGCTGCAGGGATGTATGCAGCCCTGCCATTTGCATTTGCTCAGGTTTACCACTGACCTTGTTCCCGTACCTGTCTGTGATGAAAGTCCATTCTGGAGATTCAAAATTCTGCTCTCTTTTATCTGCAGGTCGCTATTGAGTTCCCTTATGTGTTTGCACAGACGATTATTTACTGCTCAATTTTCTATTCCATGGCATCATTTGAATGGACTGCCTTGAAATTCATCTGGTACATATTTTTTATGTATTTTACCATGCTATATTTCACGTTTTACGGAATGATGACGACGGCCGTGACACCAAACCATAATGTGGCTTCCATCATTTCTGCTCCATTTTACATGCTCTGGAACCTATTCAGTGGCTTTATGATTCCTCACAAGGTACTTATCCCTCCCTAAGAATTCACAGTACACTTTTGTTTGACACTCTTGTAGAATTGTCCCCTAATAAAAATTCATACAACTCTTGTTCTTTTCCATTTACTTTCAATGTCAATCAAATAGCCTCTCTGGCTCTCTAGCAAAGCTCCCTAAAAGTGAATTTTACAGGTTTTGCTCCTCCTCCCACCATCATAACTTAGTTTTACAATCTTTGAACAGAGAATCCCCATCTGGTGGAGATGGTATTACTGGGCAAACCCCATAGCTTGGACTCTATATGGCCTTTTGACATCACAATATGGGGATGATGTTAAACCGATGAGGTTGCCAGATGGGAATCACTTCGCCCCTGTAAGTCAGGTGCTGAAAGAAGTGTTTGGGTATAGGCGTGATTTCTTGGGCGTAGCAGGTGTTATGGTGGTTGGTTTCTGTGTGCTCTTTGCAGTGGTTTTTGCTTTTGCAATAAAATCCTTCAATTTTCAGAGGAGATGATCGAGTAGAACAAATTTATCGAAGGTTCATGATATAAATCTATGTTTTCCTCGCATATATAATCGTTTGCAGCAAATCTCAAAACGTCAGCGATGTACATGAAATTTTACAGGAATGTATAACTTGTAGCTTATGTTAATGTATTTTTTTCTCTATTGCAACGCCATTTGAATTGTACGGTTTCGTATACAAAGCAAAGCTTGAATTTAGTTCCTTATGTTTTTAGACAACCAAGATTTCTGTCCAGTTTTTATGGTGTCTTATTGTGTCCAGTGAATCTCAGCCATTCATTTATGCGGATTCTACGTAAATAAACGTGGGACCCGCATAAATAAACGGTTGAGATTTACTGAACATAATAAGACACCATAAAATTGGACAGAAGAATTAGACTCGTTTTTAGATGGTCTCAGTATTCTTCAAGAGTAAGCTAATCCATGATTGTAGAAGGAGTAGAGTTGTCATCAGTTGCTTTTTGATCCAGGTGCTTGATCCTTAACCCTTTCTTTGCTTTATAAAGGCCTTAGTTTCTTTCTCTAAATAGAATACGTATCATTGCCAAAAGTTATATTATATACTATTTTGTCACCCTTGGTCATTCTCCTTCCTTTGCTAAGCTTTTCAAAGGTTTCTATATGAGATAAACTTGTTTATACAAATTTGCAACAAGATTGAATGTTGTTCTATAAGTAAGCAACAAAGTCACAAGAGAAGAATACGTGAAGTAAAGTTTCTTGATGAGATTTGCAAAGGCAACACTCATGGGGAGAGTTAAGAAAACTCATCTTTTCTAGAGTTGTCAGTCTTTGATTGAAAACTAGCCACATAGGGAAAGAAACTTTAAGGAGAGCTTGCTTCCACCAGATTCTTCCATGCTAAGCTATCTTCCAAAGTTGAGGGCAAAAGATCTCTTTGCAAAAGGAATTAGTGAATTGACCAAAGTATTGTTTAACTAACGATATGGATCCTCACCTCTAGGCTAGGTCTATATTCAAGATTGGAGTTCATAAACATGAAGTAGCTATTGGACTAGTCAATCCCATTAGTGATCATATTTACCTTGGAGCTTTTAGAGAAGAGGTGTTTTAGTCTTAATAGAAACTTCATCCTATAGAGGGAGCTTATCTCACTCCAATTTTTAAAGCATAAAGAAGCATTCTTGCCATTGCCAATTATGTAAATAATGTCTCAATATAGCAACTCCCTTTACTTGAGGAGTTGTGACATAAACCAAGAGGAAGTAGATTTAATGCAAACCTCCCAAAAACTTTTGCCTTTTAAGAAGCAGATATGTATCCATTTAACCTATATAATCTCTTTATTAGTTAAAATTCTAAACTAGGAAAATGTTGAGGCGTTCTTCATTC
Source organism: Erythroxylum citrifolium (assembly GCA_026284465.1). NCBI lineage: Eukaryota > Viridiplantae > Streptophyta > Magnoliopsida > Malpighiales > Erythroxylaceae > Erythroxylum > Erythroxylum citrifolium. The sequence continues at coordinate 50,656,934 of JANKOE010000008.1, read as the reverse complement.
TTTGGAGAACAAAGTTTTGACCATTTAACTTGGAAATGAATTTTTTTTTGAATAACCTGAACATAGACACCTTTTTAACATCTTCTTAATGGTTTTGATCAAGCCTTTAAAAAGAAAAATGTGAGAAGATCAGTAGATATGCAGGGAATTGAGGATAGAGTTAATGACTTACAAGTTGCCTATAAAATAAAGAGACTTGTTTTACTAGTTACAAATTATTTTCTAAATTTTCTATAATAATGGTGACCATTCCTTGAAAGATATTATTTTACTAGGGATTGGTAGTACGAGGTAAGTAAAAGCAGGATCCTTGAGTTGGAGGTTTATGATTGAGGATAACCATCTGACATGGTGCTTAGCTCCTACAGATACTATGAAATGATTATCCTCTATTAATAGGTAAACTAAAGAGCACTTTGAAGGTATGTAAAGCAGATATATGAGTGCATATTGATTTGTCCTCATCTTTTGAAAGGAGAAGCAAGTCATAAATAAATGCAAGGTTGAAAAACTTAACTTCTTCTTGATGCATTTGGTTACATAAGAAAATAAATCTAAACATGTTTTTATTTGTTTAGAATTAAACTTAATCGATTTTTGTTATAAGAATTGAATGAAAGAGAAGAAAGATAGAAAAGAACTTAAGTTTAGCTCCTCTAAAGCTACCGTACTAAAGAGATTAACCCAAAGTTTGTTCCTAATGTCGCAAGCAAGAAACTAAATCACACACACATATGCTTGTGAGAAAACTCTCAACTTGACTTTTATTGCCCAAAATTTGCTTTATTCATTACAATGCTCCCTATTTATAGAGATCTTGATCTTTCTTCTTTATGAAAAAGAAAAGGAGACTAAAATCATCTAACAAATCTGCATAATTTGACTAGGAAACAAAGAAAATAAATTTGCCTAATTTGGCTAGGAAATAAAGAAAACAAATTTACCTAATTTGACTAGGAAACAAAGAATAATGCTTGAGTGGCAAGCAAACAACTTTTCGACCCTTTTTTTAATTATTATCTTCCTAAAATTATAATAACAAAAAATGAAAAAATTCCTAAAATTAAGCTATAATAAGCATGCATGCTATATTTAGTCCAAATCTAACTACCTTCTTGTTCAGCCCATGAAAACCTAGTATTAATGCTTCATGATTATCTATCTCTATGTACTAGACCATTCTTGAATGAAGTTAAAGTTGAACTTGAAGTTGCTATTCATCTTAATGTTATGGTCAATCAAGTCGGTAGGCTTTTCATTAACCAATATTCCATAAGGTGTAATGGAAATACATTGATCAATTTAGGTGATAAATACTTTAGGAAAGCCAAAAGCCTTTAGATATGCAAAATTTAGTTAAATTGTATTGAATCAAAGACATTATGGAAGTCCACTTTAATAGCACAATCTGTTTTATGGATTTTCATGAGAATTTGCTATGATCATGAAGATTTTCAATAGTTTTTGCTTATTACCGATTATAAAACTGTTACCCACGAACTTTAAGCTCAACACCCTCTGCGGTTCCTTCCCATCTACAAGCAAGGAGCAAGATATCGAGTGATCGAGTCGAGAGTCGAGGCAGCACTCCAATTTGCATATTTTTGTTTTGAAGCTAGATTATGTAAAAACAAGGCTTTAGTCCCATTTTGGGCAATTATTGTTCTTGTAAAGTTTGTATTTTTAGATTATGATGTAAGGTGGCTTGAAATGCCCACTAAAGTGTTGTAAACTTGTACTTTTGATGTTAATGAAATATATATACAATATGTTTGCTTATGACTTTTCAAGTCTTTACATTACAAATTTCAAGTTTTCATAGGGGTAGGAATTATGTTCTGACTTCAAGGGAAAATCTGGAATAATCTAGGTAGAACCTAGCTCTGATACCATAACATGTTGGATCCTATTTTCGGAGCCCAACAATCAGGAGTCATAAAACTTGAGGGCATTTCCCTGTAGGGTTATCTTAACGAACCCTCATTAGCCATTCCCACAAGGGTGGCGTGCCCACACAAGCCAATCATCAAAATCACAATTTTACTTCTTCAAAACAATTATAGCTCTATGTCTCTAGTTTATTTTGAAATAAGATACATCTCATTCAAAGCACTATAGCTCAAGATATGCTTAAAAATCCAAGGTATGTTCATAGCCCAACGATGCTCTCCCAACCAACCCCTCACTTCCTTTCCATCAATCTTTCTAAAATCAACACCAAGGACTTCCAATTTTTATGGACGGATACAAAAATGTCTTAGGAATCTATTGCTTCAGGAATCAATTCATTTGGATGTCGTAAGATTAAGTTGTGGCCAAAGGAATCATGCATGTTTATGTCCTCAATCATATTGTACCTATCTTGGGAAAATTGCCATAACTTTCTCTAGACATGTCAGATTGAGGTCATTATTGGATGGTTTGAAAGAGGACTTTTAGATCTACAACTTTCATAAGACCTCGAAGCGAGATTTTGTCATTTAGAGGGTTAAAAACGCAAATTTCCAAAAGTGAACACTTTAGGTCCATTAAACAGACCTTCTCGGGTCTGTGAGGACCCCCAGTCTCACCCATGTCCGTTTAACGGACATTGGCTCTGGAATGACCCCCAACCTTGTGTATATCCGTTAAGCAGACATGTATGTCCGTTTTGGAAATTTGCGTTTTTGGATGGAAACTTTTGGATAACCCATCCCACGATTGTGGGAAGCCATATACGATTGTGGAAATTGCATGGAAGTAAAGAAAATGTTCTTTTGTGTGATTCT
>JANKOE010000008.1:50618817-50634076 GCA_026284465.1 Erythroxylum citrifolium | reverse complement strand
ACCTTATGCATGAGCATGAGATGCATTTTTCTAAATCTCTCATTGATCTTTCATGTACCATATTTTAGGGTTCTAACTCTTAGTATGGGAATAGGATGTTACAGGCATGGTCATTACATCATAACACTACTTTTATACCAAAAATGCCCTTAAGGCTAAACTTAACATATTTTATGTTAAACTTTTCCAATTCAATTCCATTTGATTTCTGACACTTAAAACAATCCCGAATCACTTCCATGACATTTTAATACACACATTTAAGCTATAAAATCTCATTAATAAAGTTTTACATAATCATGCAGCCTTGGTCGGATTTCATCCAAAACCAATTATAAATCAATTCTTTTTCATTTATTTACTTCATTAGCATCAAAATCATGCTATGAACATCATACAACATCAAAATAAAATTCTGGATCATATCACATTAAAAACCCTAGCCACAACTGAAATTTCCTCTAATCATTTCCATTATTTTTCTTCCATTCTTTCATCATTAAACTAGCTTCTTATTGCCATTCATTAATCTTAAATCATCAAATGGCAAAATAAAACACTTTAGGCAATGATTTGACTAGGGTTCCACCCACTAGTTTTGTTTATTTTCTTCTCCTAATCACTTCCAATGCAATAAAACCTTTATATCATATCATAAGGGCGCATTTTGCACCGTCAAAACCAAATCTAAACTATAACCCTACAAATCCAAATTTTCAACAAAACTATTAAGCTTACCAACTCATTTTCTTCCTCCTCTTCACTTGGATGGCTATGGGATCTTTTTGGATGCTTGATTGGAGGTAAACGAGTATGAAAAACTCTTTGGATCACTTCTCTATGGCATAGTCGAAGCTCACTCTTCTCCTTTTTTTCCTTTTTTTCTCTCTCTTCCTTCCTTCTTCCAACAATAGTCAACTACTTCTTCTTTAAAGAGATAACGATTTGCTTATTTGCACTTTTTGTCCACATTTTCATTAATAACTTCTCATATTTACACCTTTACCCAAAACTTCACATATTTACACTTTAACCCATGCCACTTGTCACCTTTTGATTGGTTACTTCCCAAACCCACTAATGCATGCTTATCTCATGGAAATATTCCCATGTAATGCACATATGGATTTTGGATGCATTTGGTTTGCAAAAAAACCATTTTGCCCCTTTAATGAATTTAATTCACCTACTAACCAAATTATATTTTGAAATATTCCACAACTATCTTATCCTCAAATTGACCATGAAATACTCTAATTAGGGTCAATACTTATTGATTTGGTGCTTTAAAATTTTCAAATAGGTTTAAAATCACTAATACCTCTTATTTTCCAAAAAGGGCATTTTAGTCCAATAATTTTAGATTACCCGAATTCTATTCAAACAACGTTCGTTTGACCCGCTTCATTCCTTGGGCACTCTAATCCTAATTTTGGAGCTTTTCATCATATTACAAAATTATTCAGTAACTTTTTTGGTTACTTGAAAAAATTTCGAATTAAATCCGAAAATTATTGATTGTGTTCGAAATCATCCATATTTCATTCAAAAGTGTCACTTAAATCTCCAAAGCACATTTTGGGGCTTTTAAAGGTCATTTAGACTCATTCCGTAGCTTTTTTAGAGTTTTCAAAAAAAATGCAAAACTTTCGATCAAGTCCAGAATTATCTCTGATTTATCAGTGATCTCTGTTATAACCTCAATAATACATTTAAATGCTTAAATTACTCTAGTATACCATAATTAGAGCATACTCTATAAAATAAGTATACAGCACATTACATAGTAAATAGCATATTACATGGGCTATGTCATGTAAGAAAGTTCATGACAATAATAATGCCGCCACCATTTACTTTTAAAAGTAATTTAAGAGGCACTGTAAGGTATCAAATCTAGTGGTTGGCTTATTTTTAGTTTAAAATTTTTTAGAAAACTTATGGACACCACTATTTATTGTTTAAGGAAAATGGAAAATGAAAACTTTTATATTATGAGCTTAATTTTGAAAAATATTTCGAAATAGTATTTCAGAAAAATTGAAATAGTGCTCTATGAAAGGTTATTTATTATTAGATTTTATGATGCATGAATGAATTTTTATGGCGATTATTTTACCATGAGCTTTCTTATTATATGGGAATATTTCAATCATGTTATGATGCAAAGTTCAATTTTTCAGTAAAATGATAACACTCACTGAGCTCGTTTAGCTCATCTATATTTTTATGTTTTTAAATAAACTACTCTAGGTTTGCGTACAGGTGCTACAGTAGTTGGGATCCAACCGCAGAATTAGTTGTATCATCGGGTGCTAATATGCTTGTATCATTTTGCTATGTATGTGTTTTCATGAAATTGACTTGGTTATTTGTATATATGATTTAAATTATTTGGAAAGGGTTTAAAAGTGTGATCTTGTAATATTTTTTGGGATTGTAAAATGTTGAGAATTATTTAATTGCGGTTGCTTGTGATGTGGACCTGAGGTCCCATTCTAGAAGTGTTGATGGTTTATGAAATATTAGAAATGTTTTAAATTGTTTAGTACAAGTTTTTGAAATTTGGAAATCTTAGAAAAGCATTCGTTATGCTGCCAAAATTTTAATAAAATGATTTAAAAAAATTCCTACCATTTTTTGCACTTTTAACTTTTAAAGTATAAAAGATTTTTAACAACTGAACAACTTGGCTTCGCGAGACCCTTTGGTTGATTTAGATATAGATTAGCCGTGAGGTCTTCAAGAGGGTTCCACTTAGGTTTTGGAAGGGGAACTCCGGGATGAGTCCTTTCATACTTAATTTAAACTATTTTGAGATTGCATTAATGTATGCATCAATGAAAAGGATAAAGGTTAACTTTGATTCAACCTTTTCAACATAAATTGTCAACTTGACTTCACTTCACTATTTAGCCCCTTTAGACCTTAATAACTCCTTTCTTTTAGTCAAAACATGCCATATGAGCCTAACCATAAATATCAATATATTTACCTATCCTTAAGGGTTAATAAGGCATCTTAGTCAAATCGATAAAAGGGTTTTATGAAAGATAAATTAGATTTGAAGTGTGGGATGTGCTAGTAAGTAAGTGGCATTTTTGTTGAATGTAAAATGGAAATTATGTTTGGACAATAGACTTAGATATTTACATTTGAATTTGTGACACACAAAAAAAAAAGAGAGGAAATAAAAGAGTTATTTGGGTGATATGATAGCACTAGTCAAAGTTTTTGATGAGTTGATAGAGTATACAAAAAAATTAGAGACCATTTAAAGTTGTAATATGGATTATAGGTTCCCAATTACTATATATAACTAATATATGTTTTGAATGTTCCACTAACTTCCTTAATTTTGACCTTCGTTATTTAGAAAATTCCTTACCTTTAACTCAAGCCCCATTTTAACTAAGAAAAAATGATCTTTTTATTCATATGTGTATATAATCTAAGAACTAGAGATTTATTGTATTAGTAAGCCTATGATAGAGCATCTTTATAACAATATGAGCAAAAGACCTAACCCACAAAGCACTTGAATGACTAGAGGAAATATGAGAGAAAAGTTTATAAAATTTTTGCACTCACTTTTGAACGAAATTATTGTGTTAATGTCTCTTTATATTTTTCTTTTGAACTTCAACGATGAGATATTGTGTTTACTTAAGTCTTAAATGGATTTATATCTTATAGTATGTATGCTTTTATAAATCATAAGGAAGAAATTGGAGGGTTTTTTTTTAATTGTTTACTTTGGTGAGTATGTTTACCAAAAGACGAGCAAAAGCTAAGTTGGAAATTTTGATAAAATTGCATAATGACATATTTCCCCCCTTAATATTTAGTCCTTTACACATATTTATGCCAAAATATACTCATTGTGCTTATATTTTGATTTGGGATGCAAATTGGAGGTGCTGAAGAATGTTATCCAACTTTGGCCGGATGACCACGTTTGTCAATTAGGGTATTTAGTGCCGTTTTTTGGTAATGAGGCTTCACTTGGTTATTATCTATGAAGAGCGAATTTGACATGGCATGGTGTGAATTGATCTAAAATTCTGGCATAAGACTAAATTGTAAATGAGTTTGGAGTTCAACAAGTAATGGGGTATTATTATACAATACACCTCTAGATTTGTTTGAAAAGGAGCTTAAAGAGTAAAAGAAATGCATGGCATGGAGCATGCAGGACCTTTTATGGTCTCACTTGCAAGTCGTAGTGTTTGAAATGGGGCTATAGCTATAGCTATAGTTATAGCTTTTCACATTTTTAGATTTCGAGAACACCAAATCTAATCTTCTTGTTAATCCTCTTGTCGGTGCTACTGCCAGTTGTGTCTAAATGGTCAGTTTATGTTTTAACTGTTTTGTTATTCCCAGTGCCGTGTCCTTTATGATTCTATACATACCATCTTCTGGGTATCTGCTTGCAGTTATGTAATGGAAGATTACCAGCAAGAAATGAAAAAACTGTCTGAGATGATCATTGGGCTAATGATCGAGTCCTTGGGATTGACACAACAAGATGTGAAATGGTTCAAGCCCAAAAGTGAAGGTAATGAACCACCGCCACATATCTTGCAATTGAATTTCCTATCCAGAGTGTCCAGACCCAGGTCATGCAATGGGCTTAGCTCCTCACACAGACTCTCAACTGCTCACTTTGCTTCTCCAAAGCTGCAGCACCGGTGGCCTCCAAGTTCATAAAGAAAACTGTGGGTGGGGTCCTGTACATCCACTCAAAAACGCAGTTGTAGTCAACACTGGGGACCTAGTGCATATTATCTCCAGTGGAAGTTTTAAAAATCCACTGCATCAGGCGGTAGTCAACGGGAAACACCACCGCATATCCATTGCATACTTCTATAGCCCACCCACCAACAAAGTTGATCGACCCTAATCATCCTCTACTGTACCGGCCAGTTACATGGAAAGAATACCTTGATGTAGAGGCAGCAGAATTGAGCAATGCCTTGGAGCATATAAAGATATGACACCTTTTTCCCCTGTTGTTGTTGTCTCCGTGTTGAAGTGAATTAATTTCTTGGCTGTTGCATAATTTAGCCTCCATAGAACGAGTTATACAGTACCAATATGTAGGACGATTTACTTTAATTTGAATCCATAAAACATCAACTGCAGGAGCAGGACATCGCTCTAAAGCCTCATATCCTTCACTTGCCAAACTGGGGTTGCAAAGGGCTATATAACACTTGAATAATGAGCGTACATCTCACAACATATTACTAAACATTTCACGTTTAGTATTTACAATTTCTGGAACTTTCAAGGGTCTTCCTGTGCTCTTATTTATATTTTCTACCATGTTTTTCCCTACTAGACAAGTTAGGTTTGGCACAAAACTTCAAGTTTTGCGGTTAACCCTCAACCGGGGATGCGGTTAGTTACAGTGTGCGGAAATGAAATGAACAAAACCTAAGAAACCCTGTACTCCTACTAGATAGACATAGGCTGTAGCAGTTGGTCAATATGAACATCAAACAATCGTGCAAGACCTCTAAACCAATTCATAGTAAGGCAATGGTCAGCAATCATTCACTTCCAGAGCTTAACGCACTTGTCATGACTAGCAGAAGCTACCACACCAGTAACGCTTGATGCTGCCAAGGATGACACTAGTTTTTCATGAGCAGTCAGTGTCATTGTTTTGTTTTCAGCCATGCTCCAAAGTTCCAGAGTCTGAAAACAGCATTTCAGAATGTGTCAAGTCCAATGAGTATGACAACACTAAACCAATTCCATGTACATAACAACTCCCACTTTCTCTGTCACACACAAAGGAAATAAAGATTATCCCTAAATTATTCTCACAAGTCAAGTTGCAAGCTGCTGAGAATTTCAGTTCATTGAGAAAAGATACGGACTGGATATTTGAACTTAATGTTATGTTGCAAAATCAGTTGCAAAGCTATATGGTGTAAAGCAAAGTAGCGATAACTTGCCTCATAACAGCCGACAACCAACAAAGAAGGATAAGTTGGATGGAAGACACAAGTGTTAAACTTGTTTCCGGAACAGTTTAACTCATGAATGCATTCCCCTTTGCCGCCAGAGCCAATCTTCCACAATCTCACCGAGTCATCACTCACAGATGCTAAATACTCACCAGAAGGTTCCCAGCATACAGAATGGACAGGGTTTTTATGGCCCTATAATTAGCAAGATGGAAAAACAAAATACTGGGTCAGCCACTTCATGTGAACGATATGGAAGTAGTATACAACTACAAGATACAAATCTTATGGAGAACTTCCATGTATACTCAAAGGATAAAAAACATGATAGAAATCCTCTAATTTTCACAAATACATCTCAATCTCATATGCAAACTCATTTGGAATACTAACATAGGTTTTTTTAATGTTCTAAGGCTTTTACCCTGAAATTCAGAACATGTTAGGAAATAAGAAGTGGATTATAGCTGCTTTTTGAGCAGTGATCAAGCCAGGTTAGATCCAGAAGAAAGATGCTTTGAGAGAAGGAAGTGGATTTAGATTAATTATGCAGACCAAATGAAGGATCATGGGCAGCAACAAATAAAGAAGTTTTGGAAAATTACTATTTTGTGCCGATAGTACCCTCTCATGTAAAGAAATACAAAAGCCATAAAAAAACGAGGAATACAAGACCTAAAAACATAATAGCGGCAGAAAGCACATTAAATAACTCCAAATTCAGAATATAAACTGTACAATACTAATTTTCTCTCCCATTAGGCCAATTTGAACTGCAAAATCTTCATAACCCTCCCTTCTTAAACTCCATCTCACCCTCACTAGCAATTAAAAATGTCCATAAGCAACTTACTAATGTGAGATTCAATCCCAAGACTTTAACCTGAAAAGGCACTGACAGTAGGGTGGACTCTTAGACCAAACAACTAGTTCATAGTAATTTCTATTTGCAAAAGAAGCACCTGGCAAAAATTTCAACTCAAGTATTAGCAAAAGCCAAAATTGAAACCTAAAAACTATAAGCTCCAATCACAATTGCAATGCACACAAACTACAATAATGTGAGAACTTTACAATCACTGAAGCATGCGTAACAATCTATCATTTGATTGCTTTTCACCAATTTAAAGTGGGCTTTAACATGCAAATCCAATAAAAGTCTTCCGAGTTTAAATGAAAAACCTAAAAGGGAACAATAACCAGAAGTTACAAACCTGCAATTTAATCCTGCTACTTGAGGTTTCAACATCAAAAATAGTTACCAAATTTTCACAAGTAGCTGCAAGGTTACGCCCAAATCGAGGTTGAAATCTCATCAGGGTAGCCCCAGACTGTAATATTAAAAAAGTCAAGAAAAAACTTAACTGTGATATACTATGGGCTCAAATTTATATATTATTCCTCGCAAGATAGGAGTACTATACATTCTATACCTTGATCACCGCTGCGCAGCTGCCATTTTTTATATTCCAGTAGCGCGTCTCACTATTGTTATCACAGGAACAGATGAAATCCTCTTTAGTAGGGTGGAAGTCTACAGACGTAACAGTTGTGGAATGTCCCACAAAATTACGGAGTGAAAAGCCAGGCTGCAAATTAGAATGAAGTTTTATAACTAGAAAAGAAGAGGCATCAGAAGAACTGGCTCATGGTTCCACGACAGTTGTACAATTTATGTACCATTTGAAGATAAACAGTTATCATATTATGGAATCCTTCAATCATCAGTAGATTAATTTCAAAATTCTCCTGTTTGCAGGCAAAAACAAATGTTTGTTAAAATCTACTATAAGTAGACCAATATTACTAACATTATCAGTGTCCCAAACCCTAACAGTTTTATCAGCTGAAGATGTAGCAATCCTTGACATGTTTGGGCTGAAACGAACATCAGTAATCCATTGAGAATGTTCCTCAAGGGTAGACTTCGCTGTAAAAGACTCTGCACACCACAATGTAACCTGTAGTACATGACCATGACAATGACAATTAAAAAAGAAGATTTGTTTGAAGAAGGATTTAACATATCCTGCACCAGTTTTTTTAAAATGCATTTATGACTTTCCTGCAGACTCGCATATATACAATAGTTACCTTCTTATCATGCCCACCAGTAGCGAGCAATTTTCCATCTGATGAGAAGTCACAGCATTCAACTTTGCTTGTACTTGCAGGAATATGCCGGATCTCCGAAAATGTAATACCTGTCTTGGAAATAATGTCAAGCTCTAATGACCAGATACAGAATATATAAAAAATATTGGAAATTTGTGTAAAAGGGGCATGAACCAAAAACTATATTTTAAAGAGAGAAATACTGTTACTAATTAAAGATGAGCAAAATGAAAATTGATTTATGAGTGACCACCATTAATGTTCATACTCTGGCAATATTAGTTGCACAAACCATACCAGATAATCATCAAGGATATTGCCAATATATGCAAACAAACAAAATCTATTAATAGTATGCATCCATTGGTAAATTTTCTTCATCTGTTGACTTCTTGACATTGTTAAGTCATAAATGTCAACTAATTGTATCTTATTGGTAAAAACACCCAATTATCATCTGTAAAAATTAGTGACCTGTGTCCATCTGTAATAAATAGTTTTGCCTGTGTCCCTTCTTGACAATTTAGCTAAAGAAAAAATCATCTCTCCATCCCAATTTCCTAGGTGTGGCTGCTTGCTTTATTCCATACCAACGCTTAGTGGGATGGAACAGATCAGTCAATCCAACTGGCACGATCATTGATACGAGTCAGTTATACAGTGAAAACCGGTAGGTAGAACAAGTTTTGGGTAATTTTTTAACTCCAAACAATTTGTTCTGATTTCATCAAAACTGGGTTAATTAGTTAAACCTTCACCTTCTAAGTGTTCTTACGATACCATGGTCAGACTAATAAGGAAGTTATACCTTTGGTGACATCTCCAGATTGACCAACTCGATCTCTAGGATCTGCCGCATCATGTGAAAAGAAGGATTCTACATTGTCATCTAGAATCTTATCATCCACAAACCGATCAATATCAGCCTGCATTTGATAGTCTCAATCATCCAACTTTTACATGTAAATGACAACCACAATTCGTTACCAACCGATCACATAATGAGATATCAGAGAAACTATCACAAAATTGTAAAATTACACAAGTTTGAGAGTGTTCTGCCAGTATTAGTATAGAAGTAAATTAGAAGCCAATAATCAACTTCCCTCCACATCTACTTGAGGACAAATCAATTTAAATTCTCTTGGACAACCTTTTTGAGTTTAAATGCAACAAATTCCAGAGTTTATTAAAAATATATTATCATTGACAAACATATACTAGTATGAAGAAAACAACTTGCTTTGGAAATTATAGATTTCAGAATTGCAACTTATTTTGCCTTTTTAAACTCTAAAAACATCAGGTTTCATAGTTGAAGTTATCTCAAAAATGAAACATCAAACGTTTAAAGCCCTTTGTAAGCACAAGGTATTCAGAAAACACTATATTTGCTTGTCCCATCTTACATCAATTAACAAAACAACACATTTAAAGGTTAAAATATTAGTAGCCAGCTTAAAAAATGGAAACTTAGAAGGTCAAAAATGACGTAGAGGATAAATTATTTTGCTAACCAACTCATTTGCAGCTGATCCAAGGGAACCCAAGCCATCCGAGCCAAACATAAGCAAAGGTTTCGAGGATCCACCACTGTGTGACAAAGGAATAGACATAGCATCTCCTGGTGTGTGTGTAGAAGGTGTTGATGGAGAACTTGGAGATGGTCCAGCAGTGTTACCAGTCCCCGAGCTATTGGCAGGGCCTGAAGATGATCCCGGTTGCTTTCTCTTGCGCCCAATCTGACTTTTTGAAGCCTTTAATGAACAGAACGTAATGAAATGAGAACTAAAGAAAAATAATTTCAATAATGTAACTAGTACAGAACATTCATGGTTGAAGCATCCACAGATTTGAAATTAAATCCATCAAGTATGCAGATAGGAATTCCAATTTCCGGAAAAGGAACTTTTCTAAAAAAGAAAAGAAAAGACAATAAACAAAAATTATCTAAGAACAAAGTCAAAGGAAAACTTCTTAAGGTCCATATATGGTCTAAGTATACAAGAGGATGATAGTTTTCTTAGTGTTCAAACATTTTACTCGAGCACCAAATATTTTGATGAATGGATGGTCATAGAAATCTGACCTACATGACATTCCAACCCTCAGGCCATTTATTTTTTTCCTTTTGAAAGCTGACATCAGAAAATCAGCAGTTTAAATATAGCATACCTGTTCATTTCCTTGGAAGGTGCTTGACATGCTGCCATCAACAGTCATGCCACCAGAACCAATAATTTTTTCTTGCTGTGCGAGGTGTTGATTTGAGCTCTGAGATTGTTGACTTGAAAGAGGATGCTGTGGGTACTGTTGCTGCTGTTGACTGTTCTGCATATGTTGTTGCTGCAACTGGAAACCTCAACCATATAAGCAAATCCATGATGAAAATTAGCTGAAGAAAGCACACAGTAGAAAAAAAATCCTCAGTCTAACATCAGAGAAATAAGTACCTTAGCCAGCACATCTGTTTCAGCACGGGACATTACAGGAGAACCAACATGCATTGGTGATCCAATGTTACTGAGCGCATCAGCAGAATTAAATGAACCATCCTTCCCAACAGCCATAGTCTGGCTATTCACAAGCATTTTTAGCTTTCTACGCTCCAAATCATTAACAGATGGAGATGGCAAGTTTTGCTGTGCTTGAAGCATCAATTGCTGCTGAAGTTGAAGTTTGTTAAGAGACTGTGGAGACTGCATCAACCTTGGATGTTGAAGGAGCCCAAGCTGCTCCAGCCCCTAAAAAAGGAACCAAGGTCAGAACTGTAATGCAGGAAAAATAAAAAGGATGAAATAAAATAAGTTTAGCATAAGATATTTTAAATAAATTTGCTAAAATTTCCCTATGCATCACTCAAGGAGGTTAAATGACCCAATCAGTTATCGTTTCAGAAACTTACAGTCAAAGGCCATCCTTTCAAAGTCAATTTGTCTCCCCCTTGTGTTGATCCTATACAAATACCAGAACCAGATAGTTGCAAACTCAAATGATAAGTACTTCACACAGTTTGGTAATCAAATTAACAATTCAAGCATTGATAACCAAATCAAGAAAGAAAAAGGAAAACAGAAAAGATTAATGAATTGAACATCCTAAGGTATACAAATGCAATAAATTTGGATTCCTTTCTTTTCTCTATGACACAGCATTTCAAATCCAAAACAGAAAAGGTATAAATAAAAAAAAGTGGAATAAAGAGAAAATGACAAGACAGTTAAGAGTTATGAAAAAAGTATGGAGGAAAAGGGTCTCAATTCCACCGCTAAACCTGAAAATACAAGTCAACCAAATATTTACAGTAATGTAAAAGCAAAAGCTAAACATAAGCCCATAGGTTAAAAAAATCTCACTCCCTAAATTGGAACCAATAAACTTGCCATATGAACCACTGCATTAATCTACAATAAATTTTCAAACCTTATGGTTATTTTCCAGTTCATGATAGTTCTCTCCAGAAATTTGATTAATAGCAGAGTCCAAATGAAATTTTAACAAAGACAATTTTTCATTGACAAATAAAATTTATCCTACCAAACTAGCATGTGAGGAATGCCATCAGCTAGCAATCACAAATCAGATCAAACTTTCACAAGCAATAGGTAATACCAAATTTTTACAAATAAATCTAACAGAGAAGGCCCTAATGGGAAAGTAAATTTTTGTTCCAGAAAAGTTTCTAGACAGAAAGTACCATGAATTCCCATTAAAGATCCTTCAGAACCAGCATTCCTGGAATTAATAATTGCAGCCATCTCAGTCTTCATCTCCTGTTTCACAACATTATATTAGAAAAATGGAGCATGTTAAATTTTAAACTCAAAAACAACTTTACCTGGGTAGACACAGGCAGCTGTTGACTACGGTTTTGAATACTTGAGCATCCAGGTGCACCATGTAGTGTATGTCTGGGAAAAAGAAGAAAAAAGTGCATAAAGGTTTCACTAATTTGATTGGTAAAAAAATGTAATATCCCATAAGCATAGCAATAAAAACTACGGTGAAGAAGAGTACCCAGGAGGCTGACCACCCAATGCTGTTTTCAACAACGATGCATTATTAGGATCTAGAAGCTGACCCACATTGTCACTTAGCCGTTGCTGCAAATAGAAATGTTAGAATGGAAACCATAGTGATACAAGAATGAAGTCTATTGTTCACCAAAAAAATGAAAAAATCTTCCAATCTTTCTTGCTTCATAAAAACTTAGCACCTTCATTGCCACATCATCAGAGGAATTCCTCTGAAGTGGAAGCTTTAATCTATCCTCGTAAATTTGTGTTGCCATAGCACTTGCAGTTGCAGTGGTATGTCTTGATGCATCATTAGTGGCAAGTCCAATGGAACCACCATTCAGATGTTGGTTCCCATCTCTTCTTTGGTGTTGCTGCTGCTGCTGCTGCTGTTGAGCATGCCTCTGTAGCAAAAGCTGTGGCATCTGCATCTGCTGATGTTGCTGAGGTTTTGGATGTGGATGATGTTGCTGCTGTTGTAATTCCCGAGCCTTAGCCAATTGACTCTACCATTTACCATAATTTTTATTTAGCAAGATTACAAGTTATACTTTTACATAACGAATATATGCCGTACAATTGAATATACGTCCTAATAAAAATGACTAGCTCGTTTCTATTAAAGATACCTATACTCATGCAGAAGTAGAGAAGTGAATTGAAACACTTGGTAACCTCCAAACTGGAACAAAAAAAAACACTAGGACAACCATATGCATCTGTTCTTTCTACAAATAACACTAGATATTGCCTAGCTAATGACGTCAAACAGAAGTTGTTTCAGCCAATTTAGACAAAGAATTGATGGCTGCAAATCAAACTTAGACAAGTTGAATTGATTGAAAAATCTATAAACCAACCTCAATATAAGATGCAGCCGCTTCTGAGTGCTTCTCATTTGTCCTAGCAATGAATATGTCCCAGAAAACAGACCACCACTCAAAGAGAAAACCACCTGGTGCATCAATAGCTATACCAAAAAAGAATCAAGTGATTATTATAATAACGTTAAGGAAATGGAAGAGCAAAAGGTAAGGAATTTCTTTTGGTTATGTCTTCTGTTTTATCTTTTTATAACTTGAGGACAGTTGTCTTACCCACAGGATCTGTGGAGACATTCCCTTCGGTTTGAAATGCCTTCGCAGAGGCATGCAATTTCCGCTTCATGAGGTAATCATATATGTAAACGTCCAACCTTGAATGAAGCATGCAATCCATCAGAAGTCCAAAAATGTTAAACATCTCAACAAAGCAGATAAAAGTGGGACAATTGCAAGCAGCAAGAACCCAAAGCAGGCAGTTGTGAAGTTCTACTGAAAAAGAACTGAAGATTGGCCTTGTAAAGTGTCAGCACTCAATCCTTCTTTAGACAAATAATGTCAACACAAATGTGGAACTTATGAAGTAAAATCTCACGTCAACCCGCAACAGGCAAAGAGAGTAACAAACTTTCCTTCTGGAGGTTTCAGAACCAAAGCAGTGGAGCTTAACAATTAATTTCAAACAGGCAAAAGAATTAAAGTTTAATATACCTCTCCAATTTACTACAAAAAGTATTATTACCATACTTATTTATTTTCTACTTCCTCATCCAAATGCAGGATAACCCCATGGGCCTGCAGGTTTCTTCCACCAACTTGGGCAATTCCAGGGCCACCCACATAACAATCAAAACAACAGAAAAATGGGCTACAGTTCGTGCGCCCAAAATGGAAGATGAACAACCCATAACGTGTTTCATATTTTCTTCATTTACAACCAATTGACAGGCTAAATAAACAAAACAAGTTATTCCATGATGGCAAGTAAATTATTTCATTTCATTAAGGTGAAGAAATGATTTCACCTTAACAGATGAAACAAATATGCATACTTGGAAGGACACACACACGGAATCGCATAAAAAGAAACCCAACTAGCGTAAAATGCCAGCCAATAGTCATTACAAAATACCAGCACCAAAATATCAAAACCCTAGACACAGAACCGATTCAAAACCACCCAAAACGTTTAAAATAGAGAAAATGAGGAAAACCCACAAACGCTACGACTTGCAATAATGTAACAAAGTGTCATAAATGAGTAAAACTTACATTTTATCAGCTTCCCAGTTAGTATGAGACATGATTATCGTAATACTTAGAATTCCAGTAGGAAACTAAAGAATTGGAGAAGCTTGAAGGGTAGAATTGTTTGGACAAATACGAGTTCCTGAGAGAAAACCCTCTAAAGAAAGTTGCAGAATACACCACCTGCAATTATAAGAGAAGAAAATGGTAATGTCTAGTTCGTTCTATGTGGGCGCGTATGCCTTTTTGTTTGTCAGATTACAGGTTTATTGTATATGTATTTCTTTCATATTCTCTACATGTGTGCAAGGACATCTCTGGCGGCTGCTTTTACACACACATCCTTTAATAACGATAATAATACTAATAACTAATAAGAGTTTCATCTCCCTAATTTATCAATTTAAATAAGATTTTATTTATTCTTTTTCTTGCATAAATGAATTTCGGTTATAGTTTGTATTTAGGATTAAAACTTCCAAAATAAATACTTTATATCAATTGAAACAATGATGTATCAAAAATTCAAAATAATCATTCTCACTCAATCACAATATTATTTTTTAGATTGGTTAATGTATGTCATGAAACTAATAAAATTTAATTACTTTGTCAATTAAACTTATTATGACGATCGTACAAATAATTCTTTAAATTGAGATCTCTGAAATATCTCCTATTGGAGCTGTCATAATTTAATATTATTTACGACCTATCCCACTTAAGGATAACTTAATTGGAACTTATCGTATGTAAAATAAATTATATTAAGGTAGTTGAGCAATTATAAGATTCACTACTCTAAAGTTATTAAATAGAATATTTTATTATTCTCAATTCCTATTAAATTAAAAAATTATTGGCTAAGGTTGAATGACTCTTTAAAATAATTTTTAAATGTCATTAAAATTAATTGCTATTGTTGGATAATTAAATATGGTTGAATTAAAAAAGTGGATATTAATTTCATATTCTATAGACATTAATTTCATACTCTATACTTGTTGGACCCCGAAACTTTTTCTTGGAAAGAATGAATATTTTGTATATACATTGTGTAAATTGTGGTGATTGAATT
>JANKOE010000008.1:50447329-50463918 GCA_026284465.1 Erythroxylum citrifolium | reverse complement strand
AATATTATTCATTAATTACTTAAAATATAACATCATTTGTATTATTAGATGAAAGTAAATTATATTAAACTATGTTACTTGATTTTACTGTAACAACGAAATGGTAGATATTATGGTTGTGTCAATAAATTACACAATATTTTGGACAATTAATCTATATTTTGAGGATATTATGTAACTAATGATATGTTGATACAAGAAAATACTAGAGTATTTTTTCTTCAAAAGCTATCGAAAAGGAAAAATCGCAATATACTTGATTTTAAATATTTTGTCATTATAATTAGGGTACATAAATTAAAAATAATTATTTAACATATATTTAAATTTTGCTATAAAACAAAAATTTAACAAATTTTTATTTCTTAACATTTTTAATAAACCAACCACCATCAATGGTAATGGTAATCATTCATTCATCTTAACCAACCATCATAATTATAATGATTATATCCATTCTTATTCCTCACTATATTCATTCCTATTCCCATTCTCATTCTCATTACCTTTTACGAACCAAGCGCCCCCTGAGTTTCATTAAACCTAATTTGATAACCAATTTGCAATCATTTATAATAACATCAACTTATCTAAACCTTTTAAGAAAGATTAAATGCAATTCAAATCTTTTATCTTTATAAATGATTGCAATTTATAACCATGTTCTTTTATACATTTAAATTGACTAATATTAAATTATTCCTATTTAAAATGCATTTGAAATGTCGAATAAAATAGATAGATTTAAAATTATATATGATATTCAAAAAATAAATTTGATTATCATGAATTATTTCCAAATTTCCAAATGTTTGTACCTAAAGAAATATCAAATACATTGTACCTAAAGAAATATCAAATTATATATTTGATATTTCTTTAGGTACAAACATTTAATTCATGATAATCAAATTTTATTTTTTGAATATCATTAAAAATAGATAAAATGCATTTCCAAGTAATTTTAATTTATCATTACCCTTACAAAAGGCAAAAATTATTTACCTAAATGCAAATAATTTGCTTATATGCAAAATGAATGGGGTAGTTTATTAAGATATGAATTGAAATCTTAAATTAAATTATAAGTTGATTATAAAAAAAAAACTTAAACTTTCGTCAATTTTTTAATTATAGCCAAAATTTAAAAAAGTAGCAATAAAATGCCTAAACTTTCAATTTTTTTAATTCTAGCCCGAAATTCAAAAAGTAGCAATAAAATGCTTAAACTTCTATTTATTTTTTTAAATTCTATCCTGATGTTAGTGTTTCTGTTATGTTTAAATCAAATTAAGCAACCCCGACGATCTTACAATTTGATTTCAGTTTTTTTTTCATTTTCGGTTTATTCTCTTGATGCCCTCACCCTTCGATTTTCAGATTACGCAGCCTACCCTCACACTAAGGACATTAGAAGAATGAACTAAAAATGAAGAGCTTACTAATACAATATACTGAAATGCGATAGTAGTTTGAGGCGTCAGAAGAACAAACAGAAAACATAGGACTGAGAACATCGAGAGAATAATAGATAACTGTCAGGCTAGAATTGAAGAAATTTGAAAATTTTATTGCCACTTTTTAAAATTTAGGCTAGATTTAAAAGAATTGAAAGTTTGGGCATTTTATTAGTATTTTTCAAAGTTTGAGTTACAATTGAAAATTTGACAAAAGTTTGGGCTTTTTTTTATAATTAACCCTTAAATTATTAAAGAGAACAAATTTTATCAGAAAAGAATTAAATCAACATAAAATAATATCTTAATAAACAAAAGTTTTAATTGGATAATCTTAATTGAATTTTACAAGGCTCCAGTTCGCCATCATTAGCATGAGCTATATAGGGCAACCAAATATTCTCATGCTATAATAACTAGAGAAAGAAATGTACCAAATAAGTAGAAATGTTAACCACTTTAACCTGAAATTGCTTCGATAGTTTGGTGTTTAAATGCACGCATTGAGCATGTTGTTTAAGTATTTGATTCATCCATTTTGCAAACACTTCATTCTTATGATTTTTGAAAATACATTTATACTTTCTTCGAGTAATCATCAATAAATGTTATAAATTAATTACATCCTCTATAAGAGAATCAAAGTAGGACCTCATATATCGGAATAAATGTAATCAAGAATGCTAGTAGAAGTATGCTTACCATAAACAAATTTAAACCTATATTGCTTGCCAAGAACACAAGACTCATATAACTTCATCTTTCCAGTCATAACTCCATCCAACAATCCTTGCTTACTCAAAATCTCAAGTCCTTGCTTACTCATGTGACCTAATTTGCAAGCCTATAATTTTGTATTATAATCATTCTTGCCGGATGGTTAAGATACATCTATAGAGCCTATAGTTGTCTTGTTCATTAGGACATAAATTACATGTTATAATTTTTCTTTCATTATAGTTATGACAGCCTTTAACACTTTTAGTTACTCATCGCCTTTAGAAAACTTATATCCTTGACTATCAAGTGTATCTAAGAAAATCATATTCTTACAAAGTTTAGGAATACAACAGGCATCTAAAGTTCTGACAATCCCATTATACAATTGTATTTTCACTCAACCTGTGCCTTTAATAATACAATTTCCATCATCACCGAACTTAATGGTGCCATTCCATGCTTTGAAAATAATATAAATAATCCTTGTTGAAGACCATATGATAAGATGCTCCAAATTCTACTACGCACCAAATTGCATAATTAGACTTATTGACCATTAAAACATCACCTCCCCTTTCATCCTCCTCATCAAAACTGACTTGTCTTTACAACCACACTTGCTTTATGATAGGTCTACTCTTTCTATTTTTTCTTCTCTAATGATGGCTATTCCCTCCTAAAATGCCCTTTCTTTTTACAATTAAAGAATTGAAAAGTTTTAAGTTTTAAATTTGGATTATGACTTGCTCATGCTTCTAGTCCCTTTTCTTTGCCCCTACCTTTGCTGACAACTAAACCCAATTATGATCCATTTTTGCAAGCTCCTTCTTTAATTCTTTACAATATAGCGCATCTTTCACATTATTAACAGAAATAGTTTCTCTCCTATACAACATTATATTAACGAAATTCTCATATGAATTTAGCATGGAACACAACAAGAGTATTGCTTGATCCCTATCCTCAATTTTAATCCCAATACCTTGTAGATCCAAGATGATCTGATTAAAAATATCAATATGATCATTTGCCTATATACTTTCTAACATCCTAGAACGTACAAACATTACTTTTGATATAAATGATCAATAAGTGATTTCTTTTAATAATTATTTTCATGTCGTTTCCACAACAAAACAACACTAGTTTCATCAACCACCTCTTTTAGAACCTCGTCACCAAACTCAATAGTATTGCATTATGTGTTTTGACATAATTTTTTCTTTTTTTATTCCCCTAAATTTTCGACAGTTTCTCTTCTCCTTCTAATGTTGTTGCACATCCCTACTATAAAGGGACCATTCTCACCTTCACCTTTTCATATAATGAAATCTTTAGATCCATTAAACTTCCCACTTTTGAATTTGTGAAAAGATATCTTGATGGCCATCTTTAGCTTTGATTCCAATTATTGTGCAAATAGAAGCAATATATAAGAAAATAAAGAAGTAAAGAACACAAGAATTTATGTTTTTATAATATTTTGGTCTTTTTGTTAGTTATTTATTTGTTATCTGAAATTTATGTTTTCAAACCAAATATTGGCATACATCATCATTAGAAATTCTTAGGAATAAACCAACTTAAGTAATACTCATTCCATTCTTTTCTTTATCTATTCTATTATTAAGAATAATCATTTCGTTTCTTATCTATTCCAACAGGTGAACCAAATATCCTGTAAGAATTTTAGGAGATTTTGTTATGGTAATTATGGCGTTTGAGTGGGCATTGTAAGTACTTAAAATCTCCTTAGCTTCCTTTCATATTTATAATCCATACTGTATCAATAAAGTTGCTAAACATAGGCCTGCCGTTTTAAAAGAAGACTAA
Source organism: Erythroxylum citrifolium (assembly GCA_026284465.1). Taxonomy (NCBI): domain Eukaryota; kingdom Viridiplantae; phylum Streptophyta; class Magnoliopsida; order Malpighiales; family Erythroxylaceae; genus Erythroxylum; species Erythroxylum citrifolium. The sequence goes on along the minus strand of JANKOE010000008.1, from coordinate 50,459,908 downwards.
CAAAAAAGGTTCAATGTTTGCAAGTACTTGCAAAAACACTAATATGAACTTTCATCCATATTCTATGATTGGTTCCTGTGAAACCCACAATTCTAAAGACCAAGTAGTTTTTCCATTTATAAGGTCCTCTCCTCTCAAGCCATGATTTCATTCTTATAATCCATACAGCAGAATTAAAGCTATTAAAAATAGGTCATTTGTTTTAATAGAAGATTAACAAAGAAGGGCATGTAGATGTTTGCAAATTAATATGGAATTTCATCCATATTCTATGACTGGTTCCTGTGAAACCCACAACTCTGAAGATCAAGTATTTTTTTCCATTTATAGGGTTCTCTCCTCTCAAGCCATGATTTTATAATGAAATGTTAAGAGAGATGAGACTCTTTTGCTCCATAAAAGGATGTATTGTCTGTTAGAGACATTAATTGATACTTATAATTTCTCACACACTCATTTTCTTTTTAACCCCAAGTTATTGATCGTTGGACCCAAATATATTACCTCAAATGTCCTCACAAAACCCAATGGGTTAGAGAGAGAGACTCTCTCACTATCCAACTCTTCCTACCATTCAGATCAATCTACCTTCCTTCCATACCCACCACCACCTCGTCTTCTATTTTTCTCCAACTGATTGATTTCTTTTCACCATTTTCCCTTGTCCCCTAGCAAGCCCTCAATACACCCCCCATCCTTCTTCCTCCTTCTTCTGCAATTTTTTCTTAGTCAAAGGGCATTGTTGTCTATGCTACCTCAAAACTTTTCTCGTCCTACTTTCCTTACCATTAAAAGACCTACATTCCCTGCACAAATCTCTGAAACTCTGCCACCTTACCAAAACTAACTTTCTTTTCTTCTTTCTCTTACAATGACTGACACCACACTCCTCAATCCTATTGAATTTCCCCTTTTACCCTCGACCAATTCACCTTCGTCCTCATCTTCTCCCTCCCTTAAACCACCAATCCACAACACTGCAAACCTTCATATGAACTCCTACTCCCCTTCCAAAGCCTCCTCAGCCCATTCTTCCTCTCCACCCCTCTCTAAAAATACCCCACTTTCAACTACAGATTTACCCCCTAAGAAAATAGATCCAATAGAAGGAGTTTCTTCTATAAAAGCAAGGAAGACATAGAAGCAAGTTGTAGGAGATACTTCTGATTCCCCTTTGGTTTTCAATCCTCCAGTAGAGGTGGAAGGGAAATTAGTGGTGGCTTTTAGCCTAGAACTGCTACAAGAAGGAGCTAGAACATGGGAATCTACCTTAGTTGGCTTTTTCATGGATAAAAGACCAGCATTTCCAATGATACAAGCTTAAGCTCAGTGGAATTGGAGAGGTAGAGGCTTAATGGAGGTAATGCTCACTGAGGAGGATAATATTATCTTCACTTTCTCCTCAAAATCAGAAGCACAAAAAATAATTGGAGAAGGTCCGTGACACATTTCACAACACCCCCTATTTCTTCAAAGTTGGCAATTGGGAATGGAATTGGAAAAAAACAGAATGAAAAACATTCCATTATGGGTAAACATTCACAACATTGCTCTAGAATATTAGACAACCAAAGGCTTGAGTATGCTAGCTAGTTGTTTGGGAAAACCTATATGTATGGATGAGAACACAACATTGAGAAAAAGGGTCAGGTTTGCCAGATTGTGTGTGAGTATGCATATTTCCAAAGAAATGAAGGATTGCATTCCTATATTAAGGCTGGCAAATGAGCATTCTCTTAGAAATGATAGAGTTATGGTAACATACCAATGGAAACCATCGCTTAAAGTTTAAGGTAAATAATGGAAACCTACTAGAAAAATCTTTACTAAAGAAGACTTTTGGGAGGTGATGGGTATAGAAAAGAGTGATTCAAAAGGAAAGAAAGAGGATAAGAAGGATGAACATTTAGCTGAAATTTCTAAACCAAGTTAATTGGAGGAAGTTTCACTTAAAATAGAGGGAAACAGTCAAAGAAAGAATTGTCCAGACTCAGATAGGAAAGGAGGTTCAGATCTGGTTTTTTTTATTAAACAAAATAATGCTCAAATGGACAAGGAGGTAAAAGGACTGGAGAACTGTGATACAAATCAAGAAGAAGAAGTCTCTAATCCCCAATAGAATGAACAAGGCATTCAAAGGCTAAACCACTAAATGGAGGAATTCAAAAGGAGCATTTTGAACAAGTAACTTTTAGAAAAAGTAACAGGAGCAGTAAGAAAGGCTCCAAAGGTAAGAGCAATCTCCTATGACTGTGATAGTATGGAACATACGCGGAATAAATAACCCTTCCAAGCTTAATGCTTTAAGGGATTTTGCCCTGAAGGAGAAACCTCAGGTTTTTTGTCTTTTGGAAAAAAAATTAGGGAAATAAATCTAAACAAACTACATATTTTGGGTAAGAAATGATAGTTATTATCAAACCACCAAAGCCATGCATATGGTAGAATTATTATTGCTTATGATGGTGATTCAGTGGAGGTGAAAGCCCTTGAAACAAATCAGCAGTTTATTCACACAAAGATCTACTTCACGAAGAAAAACTCTGGTGTTCTAGCTACTTTTGTATATGGTCTTAACCTTGGATTTCAAAGGACTAAACTATGGAACTCTATCAGACGATTAAAGGCATTGATAAACTCTCCATGGTTAGTGTGTGGTGATTTTAACACAACACTACTCAGATTTGAAGCAGTGGGTAACTATAATCTACACAATTACTCTTCAGCTATGTTTGATTGTATGCAGGAGGTGGAACTTATAGATCTGAAATCCGATGGCCATAGATTCATATGATCTAACAAACAAATTTCTAATTGCCATATAAAAAAAAAGTTAGATAGGGCCTTGGTAATTGTGGATTGGCTTAATTCCTTTTCAGGAAGTATAGCAAAATATCTAGACCCTGGTATTTCTGACCATACTCCCATAAGGATAGACAATTTGTTTAATTTAGCTAGAATCTTTCATCCTTTCATATTTAACAATTTCTTAGCAACTATGGAAGGCTTTGATGAAGCTATATTGAAGGGGATGGAGTATGACTGTTTTGAAACTAAACAGTACATTTGTCTACAAAAGCTCCAGTCTATCAAGCAAGAACTGAAATTCCTCAATTCTAAAAGAAGACAAAATCCCTCGAAGGAAATTGATAAGGCTAGAGATAAATTATCAGCTATCCAGATTTCACTGGCAGAAAGCCCTACTGATGCTTTACTAGCTTTGGTTGAAAAGGAAGCTCTAAAGGAATACTTGCAAATGGTGGATAACCAAAGCTCACTTTGGAAGCCGAGATCTAGAGTTAACTGGCTAAAGTATGGGGATAGATGTACTAAATTCTTCTTTAACTTGGCGCAAGCTAGAAGGAATGTAAACAGAATCCACTCTATTACAACTGAAGATGGAGAGGTAGTGGCTGGTCAAGAAGGATTAACTAAGGAAGCAATCTCTTTTTACAAGAAACTTCTAACCTCAGCAGATTCCTCTCCAAACATTGGAGAGGACCTTAGGAAGTTTGTTACAGTAAGAATTCTAGACCATATGGTTTCCCTATTAATTAGGCTTATAATAGACCAAGAAATAGAGAGGGTGGTTTTCGACATGAATAGCTCTAAAGCTCTAGGCCCTGATGGTTTGAATGATTTCTTCTATCAAAAAACTTGGAGTACAGTGGAGGGGTTAGTAAAGAAGGCAGTTCATGAGTTCTTCTAAAAAAAGGGTAATGCTAAGGGAGATTAATAAGACTTTTCTATGTCTAATCCCTAAAAACTCAAATCCATCCTATTGGAATGAGTTCAAACCTATTTCTTGCACAAATTTTCTCTATAAGATCATTGCAAAGATCTTGGCAAACAAGTTGAAGGAGGCTATCCAGTCTCTCATCTGCGAAAATGAAGGAGCATTCATAAAGAATAAGGATATTGGGGACAATATTCTTATAATTCAGGAGTTATTGAAAGGGTATAACCGAAGGAAAAGCCCCCACAACTGTACTATCAAAGTGGACCTACTGAAAGCTTTTGATAGTGTGAATTGGAGCTTTTTGCTACAATCTATAGAGGTCATGGAATTCCCTCATAAGTTCTTAAGGTGGATTAAGGAATGCATTACTACTACTTCCTACGATATTCTAATAAACGGAAGCCCTACGGAGATGTTTAAAGGCAAAAAAGGACTTAGGCAAGGGGATCCACTATCACCTTACCTATTCCTAATTTGCATGGAGGTTCTCACTCAAATGCTGAAATATAACTCTTATAAGGACCAGGCTTCAAATACCATTCAAAATGTAAGAAGTTTTCACTAACTACCATATGTTTTGTAGATGATCTCATTCTCCTAAGCAAGGCGAATGTCCACTCAGTCACTCTTCTAATGAGCACTCTCATGCTTTCAAAGAGATGACGGGGTTGAGTGTTGATCTTCAAAAGAGTTACTTCATGCTATCAAAAAGTGCTTCTCACCTCTCAAATGCACTGACTATAGCAACTGGAATAGATATTAAGGAGCCTCCTCTCCTTTATTTAGGAATTCCTATCTCATCTAGAAGACTAAGGTTTTGTGAATGTATTCCTCTAATTGAAAAAATTCAGAAAATATTGGGTTTATGGACTAATAGAGCTCTATCTTATGGAGGGAAACTTCAGCTCTTGAAGTCAATTATTTCTTCAATGCAAAATTATTGGTGCTCCTATCTTTTCCTTTCCAAAGGGCTTATCAAAACCATAGAAAGAATGATGAAGCAGTTCTTATGGGGGAATAAGAAGGGAGAGAAAGGGAAAGCAAAAGTCAGCTGGAAGAGGATTTGTCAACCTAAAGAAGAGGGGGGATTGGGTCTGGAATCAATCACTATAAAGAACATATTACTAATGACTAAGAGAATCTGGAGAATCCTTAGTGATAAGCAGTCATTGTGGACCAAATGGTTTCACTTTTACATATTAAAAGATGGGAGTTTTTGGGCTTTAAGACTCAAGGAAAGTTAAACTTGGTTTTTTAACCAAATTTTGAAATTGAACAATGAAGTACAACAGAATATTGCTTGTTAAATAGGAGATGGGAAACGTTTTTCCCTATGGTATGATAATTGGACAGGGCGAGGTGCATTATTTCAAAATCATATGGCAAGAAGCTAGTCACTGTCAACCTATGAAATTAGATTTCTGTCCATTCCACAATTCAGAAGTCTCGAAGAAAAGGACACTTATTTATGGAAAGGGGTCCAGTTTCAGAAATGACGCTAAATGAAGATAAGAAATTGAGGGAAGGGCTATTTAATATAGTGGAATAGTACTCTATGGTTTGGAACAAGGTTCTCAAACCTAAAACAAGCTTTCTGCTTTACCTAGTAATGTTGAATAGACTCAGCACAATGGATAGGCTGCAATTCCTATCCTCCTCAAAGATGTGCATCCTATGTAATCTAGAGGAAGAGACTAGAGACCATCTTTTCTTTGAGTGTGATTACTCTAAAGAAATTTGGGATAAAATCTCTAGATTAAGTACTGTTGATCCAATTCCGAACAACCTCTATGACATACTTACTGAATTACCCCATCGACTTGTGTCAAAATTTGACAGAGAAGTGATCCTAAGCTCAGTTGCCACATGCACTCAAGAAATTTGGAAAGAGAGAAACTACAAAAGGTTTGAACAGAAGACCACATCCCTACCCTCAATTATAAAGCTTATCGTAGCTATCATAAAAGTTCAACTGATTACAAATCAGTTGATGTTGGACCCTGAACTTTTCTTGAAAATTTGAAGTGTAAATTGACATTAAATGAGGAATTTGTGGTGAATCATTCATGTGTAAAGAAAAAGAAAATTTAAGAATGTGAATTGTTATATGAGATTAAGATAGGTGAAATATGCTTTTGTTATCGATTTTTATGATTAATTATGGCCTAAAATGACGTTTTAAGTTTAAATGAAATTAATGGTGAATAAATTACTTTAATGGAGTTGAAAAGTAAGAAATAACTAGTGAAAGTGTGAGAATTTGAAGAATTAAGAAAGTTTGACTTTTTGGAATGATAGTAGTAGAGTTGACTTTTTGAGCTGAAATCTTTGTGAATTTTTCTGGCTTGATTTAGGTAGAATTTGATAAAATAATCTTCATGAAACTTGTAGCTTCTGTTGATAGCTTTCTATCACCATGAAGTATGACAGTTTTCAATATCAGGATTGAAAGTTATGATCTTCCGAAGATAAGGTTATTTTGCTTTGTTTTTGAAAAATGCTATTAAGGGTAAGTTTATGTGTACTGTGTTTTGAGGCAAATTATGTACTGATGTGGTTTAAATTGAAGCAAGTAGCCTTATGGAAAGTTGTAAAGGAATTTTATAGCTTTACAATGATGTATAATATGTTATTTTCGATTGTGGGAATTGGAGGATATGAAATTTGAAAGTTTGGATATTGTTTAGGTGATTTTTAACAGGGCAGAAACTTTGATTGAAAATTTGACCTAGTTAGAGGTTGAAATTGCCTTTAAGTGCTTCATGAAAGTTTTAGATCATGTTTTGATCTTTCCATTGATGTAAAGTATGGAAATTTTGGACCATGGAATGTGGAGTTATGATTTTTAGAAGTTTCTGTTACTGTTTTGGCATGATCATTAGTGGACAGAAACTTTGAAGTGGTTTTTGACTCCCTTAGAGGCCAAATTGATTTTTCTGTCCTTCATGAAAGTTGTGGGTTGCTTTCTGATCTTTGCATTGATATAAAATATGACATGTTTGGACCTTGGAGTTGAAAGATAGAAATTTTAGAAGTTATGTGACTATTTAGGGTGACATGATTTTGGACAGAAAGTTTGAGTGGGTTTTTGACCCCTTTAGAAAAGGAATTAATTTTTAAGTTCTTTGTGGAAGTTGTAAAGCTTCCTTTGAGCTTTTTATTGATACCAAATTTGCAATTTTTGGAGTTTTGAGTGAAAAGTTAAGAATTTTTGAAGTTCAGTGGTTTTGTGAAAGAAAAGAAAATTTCAAAGTTTTTCTCTGCGGCTCGCGATCATGAGCTAGCTTTTTTTTTCTTCTGTGGCTCGTGATCGCAAGCCAACTATTGTTGCTCCGAGGGTTTGCGGCTCTTGATCGCTAGATGGCCCTTTTTCTCCGAGGCTCGCAATCGCGAACGGCTATTGTTTCTTCGAGGCTCGCAGTCGCGACCGGGCAGGCTACTGTTGTGGGTTTTAAATTTCTTAATTTGAATTTCTTCCATTCTTTTGCTCTTAACTTTTTCGTCCGACATCCGATTGATTTGATTTTGAAGCGTTGGATTCCTAAGACATCCCTCTATCTCTCCATTCCAAAGTTCTAATTTTTGAGATTAAGTTGAAAAAGATTGATTGAATCAAAGTGAGAGGATCAATTATAAGAGTATAAGTTGGATATTTTCTAAACATGGTTCAGTATTTTGATAAATTTTTGATGGAGCTACAAGTCATATGAAGGAATTTAATTTCAATTTAGCCCCTAAAATTTTAAATTTCTGAATTGAAGTTGGGTTTAGTGTTCAGTCTTGGATTAGTAAGTGCTGAAAGTATTTTAGCTATAACTTCTGCTCTAGTCATCCAAATGAGGTGATTCTTGATTTGGATTAAACTAGAGAAATAGGGCTACAAATGTTCTGAAGGAAGTGAGTTTCAATTTAGTCTTTAAGACTATCAATTTCTGGATGGAAGTAAATCGCTGGAAAATGTTTTAGCATAAGAATAATCCGAAATGTTTGGAGTATAATTTTAGGAGTAGTGAACCAAAATAAATGATTTTGGTGGCGTTATGAAATTGAGACAATGAGGAACATTTCTTTAGAAGGAAGTGTTAGCAAAATCCTTCAATTTAATGATGTGAAAAATGTCCTAAGTTAATCATGATTTAATGATATTTGAGATTTTAATTTATTTTATTATTTTGGGGACTTAATTAGCATGTTAATGTGAGTAATTAACATGTTAAATTGAGTAAGATCTTATGGCATAAGTTTATTGGATTATATTAAATTAAAGTGTTAGAAATTAAAAAGTTAGAAGGCATGATGGGCAAAATTGGAAGGCTACTTAAGGTTTTAAGTTATAAGTTTTTTTTTGTTGGATAAAGTTTTAAGTTATAAGGCTTATTTGTAAGGGCAAATTGGTCATTTTGCTTTCATTAATGGCAAGTTGGTAAATAAGAAAGGTGGGCTTTCGTATAAGAAGAAGAGAAATACGAAAATTAGGAAGGAAAGAAGAAAAGAAAAGAAAGAAGAAATGAGAGAGTGTATTTCGGTGGAGATAGGAGGAAGAAAAAAGAAGAAGTTAGGCTTCGATTTTTATGAGTTTTCAAGAAGGATTTTTATGTTGATTCAAGAGGAAAGAATGAAGAGGAGCTCAAGAGCTTTATTTCGAGCCAAGAAATTTTGAATTTGGCGAAGATTAAGGTAAGAGAAGATTTTTTATCTTTGAATTTTAATGAGATTTTGGTTTTGATAGCTTAAGAATGGTATGAGTTTGTGATTTCTAAAGTTAATTTTTGTGATTAATTAGGGATTTTTGTCATGAATTAGGGAATTTAAGTGAGGCATTGGACAAGTTTCAAGTATGGAATTAAGGTGGGTACCATGTTTATATTTGGAATTATAAGCTAATTATAAGTTTTCGAAAAATCAAGAAGAGAAATGATTTGAAAATTTATTGTTTATGTTTTTGAAAAATCAAGAAGATAAAATAATTGCAAATTCATTGTTTTCGAATGATTGGATAAATTGCTGCAAATGCAAAATGCATTTTTTGAATAATTTGAGAAATGTCTTCAATTGATGATTTCATTGTTTTTGGAATGAATGGGAATTTGTTTGTTTTATGATTTTGATAAATTGCAAAATTGTTGCATTCTTGGGTGCTTGAATGATTGAGAATTTGATATGTGAAATTGTGTGACATTGTGACATTATGCTTGAATATGATATGACATGATATGAACATCAAGTTTGCGAAATATGCCTTCGAGTAATCCGTTTTCTTTTTTTTCAAGTGTGAAATGTGTTATGTGGGTTTGGTTAGGTCCCATAAGAGGGTCAAGTGCACTTATCTAGGCTTTGCCCACCTGCCCGCTGGTGGCATTGGAGCTCCGTTACGAACTACCATAAGTTCACGGCTACACTGGACCGCTATGCGGGAAAGTGTAGTACGTTGTGTTCACGGCTACATAGGAGCGCTATGCGGGAATGTGCAGTACGTTCTGTTTCTGGACCGGTCTAAACCATTCTGATGTGTTTATGTGTCTTTGATTTTGTTTATATTTGTGGTGCATTCATGTTTTTGAAATTGATTATGAATGATTCAAAAAGTTGAAAAGCTTGAAAAATAAGCATTTTTGACAAATTTCTACTGTGAAATACCTATAAAATGGCCAAAGTTTTGAAATTTTTTTTTTTGCTTATTTTTTGGTTATAAACATGTTATCCACGAGCTATAAAGCTCACCCCCCTTTCATCCTCATCTCCAGGTATCAAGAAGGAGATCGGATGAAAGAAAGTCAAGACGTCCATTCATTATGTTTATGTTTGTATTTTCAAGTTAGATTGTTGTAAAAATAAGAGCTTAGGCATATGTTGAGTATTGTGGGGATTTTGTATCTTTTGTATTTTGGATTTTGATACTGAAATTGTATATGGGCTTGAATTATGAATTTGTATATAAATTGAATATGAATGTGATTGAATGTGTTTGGATTCCGGACAGGAGGTTCGACGATTTCGATTGTTGATCCGAATTATTGAAGTGCTATAAGTATGAATGTGTTTGATTGTGTTTGGATTCCGGACAGGATGTCCGATGTTTGTGTTGATGGATTTGGAATATTGGAGTGCTTTTTGTCTATGAATTGAATGGATTGAGGAATTGGAATTGATGAATTTTTTATTGGGGCATTGAATTTTTTTGAGTGATATTAAATGAAAAGAAAAATAAGATTTTTTTAAAAAAGATGAATAATGGGATATGTTTTGAATATGAAGAATCAATTGATTTGAGGTTGTGGGGTTGATGAATACCCTTTTGGAAATTGAATTTGCTTTGATTAAAGAATGAAAAAAAATTAAACCGATTTGGATTAGTTTAGACCGAGTGTGTCGTGTATGGTTTCCAACGCGATGTTTTTCTAAGGTACTCGTTTTGGATGTCGAAATTTTGTGAATCCGTTCCTTAGATTTTGCTTTTTATTTTGTTTCCGCTTTATGATTTCCAAGCCTTTTGATTTTCTATGGCTCATTAAGAATTCGATTTCTTTTGGTTTCCACACGCTTTTTGATTCCGATTTGTGTTTCGCATTTTGTTTTGGCCCACTTTTGGGTTTAGGATCTGTTCTTTTGTTTCGCTTTTTGTTTCCATTTTTCGTTTGTCCGGTTGGGGTCCGGTTCTAAAATCGGGTCCCAACACCTTAAGTATTCGTTCAATTAACTTTATAACCCCTTCAGAAAGAAATAAGTGTGAGCTTCAATCGATATGCTGTGAAATGTCATTTAATTAGTTAGATTTTCCCTGCAAATGATAGGAATTTGTTCAACTAAAAGCCAATTCTTCTCTAAAGTTTCTCTATAAGAGGACTGCACTTGAGGGTGGTAAGTCTCTTGGTTGAAACTGGAAGGCCCATATATAGTAGGGTGGTTCTTTCTTAACCATTCCAGTGATTGATGATATTCGGGAAGCCATTAAAGTAGCTCCTTTGGATATGATAAAGTGACTTTTGTTGAGGTTGATGTGTAAACCCAAAAGTTATGTGAAACTGTCAATAACCTTCATGAAGCTTTAGATTGACTTAAGTTTGGCACTGTAGAAAAGTAACAAATCATCTGTAAAAGAAAGGTTAGCTAACCCAAGTTTCTTACATTTCGAATGGTGTTTAAATTTAGCATTCAAGGCCGCTTCATGTTGAATTATGGAATTGAGCACTTCCATGTACATGATGAAGAAATAGGGGAATAAAGTCCCCCTACCTCAGGCCTTTCCCAACATTGAAAAAGTTCGAAGGGCTACCATTGATCAGGACTGAATAATTTACTTTAGAGACACATTCTTTGATCCAATTGATGAAGATAGCTAGGAAACCATATGCCACCATCATTTGCAGTAAGAAACTCCATCATACACTATTAAAAGCTTTATGAAAATAAACCTTAATGGTGAGGTTAAGAGTTGAATTTACTTGTGAATAGCCCTGAAGTAATTCTTGCATCTCCAATTTGCCTATTACAAATGAAAGCCCCCTTAGTTTTCACCAGTGAGTGGGATAAGAGCATTTTTCAATCTTATAGCAAGGATTTTTGAAAGAAAAGGAAATTTGTGCATGCTATGGGCCTAACCTTAATGAAAGATATGGGATTTTCTCCTTGAGAAGCACATCAATAGAAAAAAAAATCTTTCACAATTTTCTTGATAAAGGGGTTTGTAATGTCCCAAGATTTCTAGTAGAAAAGGATATTAAGTCCATCAAGAACTAGTTCTTTTTTACCATTCAACTTGGATAGAGCTTCCTTAATAGTCCTATCATCTACAGCCTTAGTTAACCTTTTAAAGTCCTCATGGTTTATTCTCTTGGAAATGAGCTCCGAGAGATCAGCAGCGGAGACAATATCTAAATTGGAGGAACAAAACAAATTATTGAAATACCTCGTAGCCTCTTCTTGGATTTCCATATGGTTATGAGGTTGAAGTCCCTCATTAGTAGTGATTAAACAAATTTATTTTTGATTCTTTCGAGCTAGATTTGAGTTGAAAAAGAGCTTTATGCATTTATCTCCATCTTTAAGCCAATTCACTCTTACTCTTTATTGAAGGAGTGAGTTGTGATTTTGAACAGTGATCATATATTTAAAGAGGGCCTATTTTTTATTGACTAGAAGTTAAGGATTATGAGGTGATAGTGGAAGAGATTGCTGGATTATAGTAAGATCATTTTTGACTTTGGATAGCGCTTGATCAACAGAGCCCGTCAAGGAATGTAAGGACTTCAGTTCCTTTTTAATTTCCTTTTGGACATAAACGAACTGTTTGGTTTCCTTAGATCCTTTCTTAAAAGCATCCAGAAATCTTGGTTCTTTGGCCAAGTAGTTGTTAAACCTAAATGGAAATTTCCTAGCTGCCTATTGAAAAATATCATCTATCCTGACTGGGGTATGATTTGAGAAAAGGGGGGAATGTTGTATTGCCATTAGTGAATTGTGTTAGCCATCTTGTAACATCCCGTTCCCATACTAAGGGTTAGAACCCTAAAATATGGTACATGAAAGATCAATGAGAGATTTAGAAAAATGCATCTCATGCTCATGCATAAGGTTAGCATACACGCACGTGAATTTTAAATTTTTGCACATGAAAATAATTGTACATGCATCAATTGACATATTCTGGATATAATTGATTGTAAATGTGATTATGTGAGAATTGTGAATTAATTGAATTGAAAATCGATGTGGAGAATATGTGAATTGATTTAGAAATTTTGGAGAATTTTAGGAGAAATTTATAATTTGTTGAATATTACTGGATTAGGAAAAATGCCAATTGGCAAGTAAATTAGTGAATGAAAATAAAAATAAGAATA
>JANKOE010000008.1:50383267-50394247 GCA_026284465.1 Erythroxylum citrifolium | reverse complement strand
CTCATAAATTTTTCTTAATTTCATCAAATTTCCTTAAATTCCTAACTTTTCTCACCAATTTCTTTCTCAATTAAATTTATTTTAATATTTCAAATTTTCATCAAAAATTCGGGGTCCAACATGAAGAGTATATAACGTAATGCAAAGGTCACACTTGTGCATGAAAGTTCACTATCGTGAACTTCATGATTTGGGCATCAAAATTCATGGTCGCACATCAAGGAGTCTCGATTGTGACTCAAAATTCACTAGTCTTGACCCAAGGTGCATGGTTGTAACCTTCTCAATCTGGGCTACCTCAAAATCTAATTTTTAGTATACATAGAACATTTTGGCGAAAAAAAGAGAATGAATAATTTCAGGAGCAAAATGAGGTGCAGAGCGCACATATTTTAGAGACCCATAGAGGGCTAGGCTTCTTCATTCTGGTTCCGAGGTGAAATCAAAGTTGAAGACATGTTTTGGGCATATTTACATTGTGTTTGTCATTCTTTCTCTCTTATGGACTGATTATGTTATCCTGTGTTTATTGTTTGGATGTTGTGTAATAATGATTGAATGTTCTATTTGATTGTTTTTATATAAATCCATTGCTAGAATCTTAAATACAATGCGTAATCATTGTGTTTGGATTCATTTATGGTAACTAATGGTGTTAAATTATCATGGATAACGTAACATAGGTTAAATGACTCAAGCTTGCATGGTTATTGCCTAGATTAATATGCTTTTCTTATTTGTACTGCGGCTGTCTGTTTAAATCTCGAGAGCTTATTCTACATTATTCGATAGTTAGTTTCTGTTAAAAAGCTTGTTTTAACTAAACACAAACTAAAGGAAGATAGAGATTAATAGAGTTTATTGTTAACCTATGATTAATAGATGCGATAAGAGGTATGAGAATAACAAAACGATGAAATATGCTTATTCGTGTGTAAGCTGATATTGAACCGAAGATTGGATCCCTAACGTATTCATCATTTTTATCACTTTTTGATTATTTGTTTTAAATTGCTTTTGTTAGTTAAATTTCATTTCATTTTGTTATTCGAAAACTACAGAAGCCCCCACGTATCCTAGACACTAATTTGTTTCATTACCAAAGCTTTACACACACTCTCTGTAAAATTGACCTAAACTCATCACTAGTTATAGTTTTAAGTCTAGTTATTTTTTATAATGTTACGAAGCACTACCAAATTTTGGCGTCATTACGGGGGAGTTTGGTGCTCTATTTTTTGTCTTGATTTTAATTGGTGTTTTATATATATTTGTTTCTAATTAGTTTTTATATTTATTTCCTTATCTTTTCACGTGTATATATATATTGTAAATAAAAAGGACACATGGAAAGAAGTATGTCACTATTGGATATTATCAATGTTATTAATTGAAAATTTTTCCTATAACTCATATTCTCAATCATATAACCAAGTTTGAAGTGTTCATACGAACTTTAGTTACGAATGGTATGGCCAGCAAAACTACTTCCTAGATAAGTTGCAGGATGCACAACAATTCCCATATAGACCAGAAGCCTCTTATTCTAGCTCAAGTACATCTCTAGAAGATTTAGTTATGTCTCTTGCTACTAATACTTTGTAACTTCAATGGGATACAAGTTCCAGAATCTAGAACTTGGTAAGCCAGATAGACCAGCTGATGGTAGCTATAAACTGCCTAGCATCACAAAGTGGAGAGACACAACCATCTTAACCCTAGCTATACCTAAGGAATGTTAGTGTGGAAACCTAACAAAGTGTAAGGGAGCTTGAGAATCCTAAGAAGACTACTCAAGGGATTGATAATGTAAAAGAGGCAGAGAAGGAGCTGAAAGGAAACGTGGATATATCATTTAACTCGAAGGCGAGTATTAAGTCCCTAATTGTTGTTATCTTATATTTTCTTATGTATTTCTATGTGATTTCATTCTAATTTTTAAGATAAAATGCTTAACTGATGTTTAATTTGTGTTTACTGCTAGGTTAGATATGCTGGTATATTTTTTAAACAAGAGATACAAGGTTATAAAGCAAATTAGAGCACAAATGTTTAACAAGGAAAATGACAACTTCTTTGGTACAATTTGGAAGTAAATAAATTAAAAAGAAGAAGGTCACATGATTTTTGCATGCAACATTGGGCTTAAAAAGTTAAAATAACACTGCAGCAAATTACAAGTAGAAATGACAACGCAGCATTGATGGAAGGAGGCGTCAGTGTGTTTTGAGCGTTTACTAAAAACGCAAAGGAGAGCAGTAAAACGTATAGTAAAATAATAAGAAGACAGCAGTGACCGAGACCAGGGAGGATTTAAGCTTTTAATTGTCTAATGAATGAGCTATAGGTGCAGGGGACGCACAGGAACACGACACCGCATAAGGAAGGGCGCATTTAATTGACAAAATCACTACTACAGGAAAAGCATGCAAACAGTAGTGCAAAAGAGGTTTCAGCAGGGTTTGAAGAGTGGTAATTTAATTGGTGAACACGTAATAGACGCAAGAGGGAGTAGCGCGACACAAGCAATAAAATGAGAGCAAAAATTAAATGGGCAGAGGATCAAAACAGTAGCGCACAATAAAGGCAGAAGGCAATAAGAGGGAGAGCTGGACAGTATCAGCGCAATAATAACAGGAGAGGAAAAAAACCACGTAAGTGGCGCAAGTGGAAGCTAGCGAAGTGAGCAGAATGTTTTAGTTGATGTGTGACCTTTATTGGTCACATCATCAACAGTAGAGGAGAGCAATAGGGAGGCGGCATCAACAGAAGCAGGCAAGACAGCACAGCTGTGTAAGAGAAATAAATTAGGGATTTTTGGTGGACATTAAGATGGGGGTTGAAGCAATTTATCAGGAGAGACTCATGAAGAGTTAGACGTCTCGACCCGAGTTAAGTATTTTTTAATTATTTTTTTGCTTCTTTCTCTCATTAGAAATTGAATGTGTTATCCTATTTTAATTGATTTGGGCATTGTGTATGGATAATCGAATTTTCGTTATTATTCGGTTATTTGTATATGAACCCATTGTGATTTGATAATTTTAATGCATTCATTGAATTGCTAATTGCAAAACCATTGCTAGAATTTCGATATAATTCGTAATTGTTGTGTTGAAATTCATGTGTAGCGACTAATGATTCATAATCATTAGGCATAACATGACCTAGGTTAAATGATGCATCGTATGCAGTTTTTGCCTTGATTAATCGGTTTTCCTAATTCGTAATGATACCGCCTAATTAAATCTAGAGATCGTATCCTAGGTTATTCGGTGGTCAGGTTTAATTAACGATCGTATCTTGATTAAACAAAACCTAAGGAAAAACTCGGGTTAATTTTTAACCCACGATTAATAGTTTCTAGAAGAGATTAAAGAACAACAAATTAATGAAATATGCTTAATTAGGGTGTAAGCCAAGATTGAACCAAAGAACCGGGTCCCTATCGAATTCCCCACATTTATCATTTTATTGCATGTTTTCTTTAATTTGTTTTTATTAGCTAGTTTTATTTTTGTTTTCTTCTTTGAAAAAAATCCAAAACCCCCCGTTAAGTGTAAACACCGGTTAATTTCATTTTATAAACTTTACACACACTCTCTGTGGGATCGACCTAGACTCACCACTGCTACAGTAGTAGTCTAGTTATTTTTATTTTGACTAGCGAAACGACATGCGGTTAGGGATCAAGGAGAAAGTCTTGATCTACAATTTCTATGATTACCAGCAATTGGTGGATGCTACACTCCAGGCTGAAAAACTAAAAAATATAAAGAATGAAGTGAGCAGGAAGATGAAGAATAGGAAGCAGTCTACTAAGAAGGAAATGAGTGCTCCAAGGCCTGAGAGGGGTACAAGGAGTTACCATACTCAGAGTGAAGTGGGAAGCAGTGGTCCTACCAAGAACAATCAAGAAAAGGCAGTTTCAGGGAAAACCTCAAGTGTGGGAGGCATAGGAAGGACAGGGAGGAGTAGATACACGAACCCTCAGTGTGAGCATTGTGGGAATCTTCACAAAGGAGAGTGCTTCAAGTTACTTGCACTGAGTTTTGAGTGTTTGACTGTTCTACATACCACCCTTGCGGAATATTCATTCAGATATCACTCAAGATGCCGGGTACGTGTCATGAGAGGGTGGGGTACTACAATTACCTATCTGACAAGAGACCTCTTGTTAAACTGCATCCCGTAGTTTCAGAAGCTGAGTGAGGAAATAGGAGTGAAAAGCTTGCGGTTTGATGTGCAATATACAATGGCCTTTAAGGAAGTAAGAATGCAACTATTTGATCCAAAGAGTGTTTTTGTCCTCCAAAATCCACCAGAACCTCTTGAGAATCAAAGCATGATTAACGGTATTGATAGATAAAATTTTAAGACCACCTTCATCTTTCGGATAACAAAAGTCAGACCAACTAACTTTTACTGGTCTAGGGTCACCATTCAGGTGACTCTATAAGAAAATTATGAGAATCCATTCAATCGATTTGATGATGCCTTGAGATAAGAAGATATGGGAACTCCAATAAACATGCAAGGAGTTTAGGATGAATTTAAGGAGCTACAGCTTTCCCGCATAGGATAGCGATTTGTTCAGCCAAGACTGGACTCCCTTCTAAATCTTCCCAAGGAGAGGACGACATTCGAAGTAATTTAGCCTCTTATTGGACACAAGGAGACCAACATAAAGTAATTGAGGAGACTTAAGTTGCATTCCCGTAGCTACAGATATAAGAGATTCTAAAGAGGAAGCACTCTTGGACAGGAGAAAATGTCTTTTGTTCAAGTTGATTTGCGGACCCGAAAATTGCTTGAAGGTGTTAAGAGCTTTCATAAAGGAGTGGATAGAATCCAAATTTTCCATGCAAAAGAGAAGAAGATGATTTGGGAAATAGATATTAGTTAGGCTTATTTTTTTGCATTTTGCGTGATGTTTGAATCTGGGGTTACTGAGGGCCTTATGCTTGATTAAAGCATTAGGAACTTCCATACAAAGGATAAAGAGATAGGGGGATAGGGGATCCCCCTTTTTTATTCCACGTGCTGCTTTAAAGAAAGAGGAAGGAGTGCCATTTATTAGTATCGAAAAGAGACAGTTGTGAGACATTCCATAATCGAGTTGATAAACTAAGTGGGAAAGCCATAAGCAGAAAGCATTGTCCTCAAGAACTGCCAACTGATGCTACCTAAAGCCTTACGGAAATCAAATTTCAATGTGTAATTGGGATGGTTTTTGGTGGTAGAATATCCCTTGAAAAATTCTTGTACAAGGAGAAGATTATCACCAGTATGTTTATCATGTGAGAAAGCGCCTTAGATTTCATTTATCAGAGGAGCAATCACCTTCTTCAACATTGTGGCCAGAATTTTAGAGATTATTTTGTAGAGAAATATGGTACAAGAAATAGGGTGGAAGTCTCCAAAAGTGGAAGGATTAGAACCTTTAGGGACCAAGCACAAGAAAGTTTTATTAATCTCTTTGAGAAGGATACCATTGGAGAAGAATTTGTGGATAACATTTGTGACAAAGCTACCAATGATATTCCAAGATTGCTAGAAAAAATACCCATTAAAGCCATCTAGTCTGGGGGCCTTCTTGTCATTCATACCAAAACAACCATCTGAATCTTAGTGTCTTTTACTGGTTTTGTTAGAAGATCAAAATCAATAGGAGAGATTTGTTGCAGATTAAGCTGACGCATAACAGAGAGTGAAGAAGGTGATGAACTCCAAGTTCCAAGAAGAGTGGAGAAAATTCTAACTGCTTCCTTTCTAATATTCAGGGGATGTTGGAGTTGCACACCAACATGAGAGGTAATAGAGAGGATCTTGTGATTTTTTCTTGCTAAGATTGAATTGAAAAAAAAATTGGAGTAGTTGTCCCCATCTTGTAACTAGTGGATACGGGCTCTCTGTTAAAGAAGTGAGAAGTGAGAAGTGATTGCTTACCACATGCAAAAAATTTAAGAGCAATCTTGTCTTTATCAATCAATAGTTGATCATCAAGTCATGGCACATGTTGGACCCAGTTTTCGAAGCCCAACATCCGGAGTCATAAACCCTAAGCTTGCGTATTACCTTGTAGGGTTATTTCAAAGAACGCTAATTAACCATCATCCTATAAGAGTGGAGTGCCCACACCAGTCAAACACCAAAATTACAATTCGACTTCTTCAAAAAAATGTAATTCTAAGTCTCTAGTTTGTTTTGAAGCAAGAACCATCTTAATCGGAGCTCTATAGATCAAGGTATGCTTAAAAAGTTAAAGTGTGTTCATACCCCAATCATGCTCTCCCAACCGACCCCTCATTTTCTCTCCATCAAAAAATTTCAAATCAACTTAAAAAGATTCCAATTTTAATGTAGTGATAGGAAAAGGCGTTAGGAATCCATTGCTTTAAGAATCACTTCATTTGGAGGTCGGATGAGGAAGCTATGCCTAAAAGAATCGAACATGTTTATACCCTTAATCATATTGTACCTAACTTGGCGCAATTGCCATAACTTTTAATATAGATATTGTATTGAGTTCTTTGTTAGACAGTTTGAAAGAAGGTTTCTAGATCTACAACTTTCATGAAGACCACAAAGCAAGATTACACCATTAGAAGGGTTAAAAATTAAGATTTACTGTAGTTGTCCTGTGTATATTTGTTAACATGTCTGCCTAACAAACATTGTCGAGCTTGGGGCCATTTTTGACATGAGAAGGTCCGCTTAACGGACATCATGTCTATTAAATGGACATTGGTGATGATGGGGATCCTCCTAGATCTGAGAAGGTCCATCTAACAGACATAGGGGTTCCCCAAAATCCTCCACAGCCTCTCTAATGTTTCCTACATCCAATCTAACATCATATTCACTCATAATCTTCCCAAATTCAACTCTTCTAGTGTAAAATCACTTCATGTCAATTCTAAAACCAAATCTATCTCATAAAACTCTCAATTCTCAACCCATTTGGTTCATCAAAACCACAACTTCCCATCATTTACCATAGATATCCTATACACACATCCTATGCAACATCACAACTTGTAATGATCATATCTTTCCACTCCGATATCCAAAAATTAAAAACTTTATATCGTTGGAAAACTTAAAAGATCATCTACAGCTTCCAAGAAGACAAATTTGACCATTTCTACCTAAATCAATCCAATTTTTCCCTTGAATTCATGACACAATTCCTACCCCTATGAAAAGCTTGAAAATGCAATATAAAGACTTTGGAAATCATGAACAAAACATAATGTATATAAATTTCATTAACATCAAAAGATAAGAGTTTACAACGCTTTAGTGGGAATTTCGAGCCATAATACAACATAATCCAAAAAATACAAAGTTTACAAAAACTAGAATCACTCAAAATGCGACTAAAGCCTTGTCTTACAATATCTAGCTTCGAAAACAAAATGTGCAAATTGAAGTGATGCCTTGACTCTCGACTCGATCACTCAATATCTTGTTCATCACCTGAAGATGGTAAGGAAAAGGGGAGGTGAGCTCGAAAGCTCGTGGCTAACAGTTTTATAACCTATAATAAGCAAAAACCATTTAAAACTGTCATGATCATAGCAAATCTCATTGAATCATAAAACACAAAATTCTTAACATATCAAGTCAATTCACAACTCACATACGTCATATATCCATCAAACTTGCCAATACATCATAATCAAATAATCACATCAGAATGGTTTGGGCGGACCCGTAACAGAACGTACTACACATTTCCCATAAGGGTCCTGTGTAGTCGTGAAGAGAACATACTATTGCAATCCCAGAAAATGGTCTTGCGTAGCCGTGAACTTATGGAAGTCCGCGAGGGAGCTCCATGAACTAGCAAGAGGAAATGCACTTGACATACAGAACAAACCACTACAAACCAACATAATATGTTATTCATGACTTGAAAACCAATTGCCCAAATGGCACATTTTGAAAACTTGTCTTCTATGAGCATGAAATATTCCATATGCAATTCCATCATCATTTCACACTTCAACAACCAAAACCTCATACCAATAATATAGCCATTTCCCAAATCATTCCAAAGCAACAAACACAACTATTATGAAGCCATTTGAAAACATTTTCATATCAGCTCATAAGTCATTCACAAAATTTCACATACAAGATCATATGGCACATTTTCCTAAAGGTCAATAAATGCACATTATCAAGGTAGTTGGAAATCATTAACTTTCATCTATTTGAAGAACTTTAATGGCTTATTAACACAATTATAAAAATGTCACCTACTTTAGTTTCCTTGCCTAAAAACTTGTTCAAAGATGTCTCTCCTCTTGTTCCTCTTGCCTCTCTTGCCTCCCTTTAACAATGAAAAAAGTTCCCAATTCAATAAAATTCAAATTGGAAAACCTAAAGAACCAAATGCATGAAATTGATCCTAGAATACTTAAACCCATACATTTCCTAAGCTCTTTGAACCAAAAACCTTCCAAAAATCCAAAAGATTAAAATCAAACTTACCTTGAATCTTGACCAAACAATGAGCTTCTTGGCTCTAATGGAAGCTTTAATTTTTCCTCTTTCTCTTTCCTTCTTGAACAACTTCAAAAATCACTCTTTAAAACTAAGAAAAGTTGAAACCTAGCTTAGCTCTATTCTTTCTCTCCTTTCTCTTATATCCAACAACACTTTCTCTCTCTTTTCTCCCCAATCACGTTTTTGGCTTCTTTTAAATGAAAGATACCAAATTTTCTTCCCTTTTATACCCTTAATGATTGCACAATATCCATTTTGCCCTTCCTTCAATGGCTTAAGACTTTACAACTTAAGCGATCTTCCCACAATGACCCTCATGCAACTTATCACCTTAGCTTTAATTCAATTAACCTATGTCATATAATCTCACTCACATTAACATGCTAATTAATTCCAATATACATTAATCTAGCAAGACTTCAAAATTAATCTAATCATGCTTATTCATCAAGAAAAAAAAATTTGGGGGCTAACAATTCTCCTCCTCTTAAAAGAATTTCGTCCTCGAAATTCTTACCTGAATTATTGAAGAGTTGCGGATACTTCTCTTTCATGGCTTCTAAAGGCTCCCACGTGGCCTCTTCCACAGAATGGTTTTTCCACAGGACTTTGACTAATTGAACTATATTTTTCCTTAGGACCTTTTCCTTAATGTCTAAAATCTCCACTGGAATCTCCTCATAACTCAGATCATTTCTCAACTAAACCTCAGTAATCTGAATGATGTGCGAGCGATCCGATCTATAACTCCTCAACATGGACACATGAAAGACGTCATGTATCTATGACAATTCTGGTGGCAATGTCAATCTATAGGCTAGCGGTCCATTCCTGTCAACAATCTCATAGGGACCCATATATCTCGGTCTCAACTTGCCCTTCTTGCCAAACCTCATGACTCCTTTCCAAGGAAACATCTTAAGAAATATTTTCTTACCGACTTCATACTCCATCTCTTTTCGGTGTGCAATAGTATAACTCTTCATTCTATCCTATGCTGCCTTAAGCCGTTGCTTAACCAGATTAACCTTGTCGACTGTCATCTGAAGTAACTCTGGCCCTATCAATTTCCTCTCTCCTTTATCCCAACATATCGGAGTTCTACATCTTCTTCCATGCAGTGCTTCGTAAGGAGCTATCTGAATGCTTGAGTGCTGACAGCGCGTGTCGAGTGCACTGGAAAATTTACCTGACTCTGCACACTAAAATTTGTAGTTGTGGTAAGTCAGGATTGAATCCACAGGGAATGCTCAGCTAATTTTCGTAACGAGATTAATTGATGCAAGGAAAATAAACGGGGGGTTTTTGGTTTTAAAACAATTTAGAAAATTAAAGTAAAATTAAACTATCGAAAATAAATTAAAACAAATAATAAAAAATGAGAAAAGTGTCGAGTATGACAAAGGGCCAGTTCTAGGGTCAATCTCGACCTAAGCACAATCAAGCATATTTCTTCATTCTAAAGTCTTTACAATTATTTTCGAACTATTGATCTAAGACTAGTATAATGCTCTACAAATTTCAGTTTTCCCTTAAGTTGTATTTAATCAAGATACGATCATTAATTAAATCAAACTACCGAATAACCTAGGATACGATCTCTAGATTCAATTTGGCAGTTGCATTATGAATTGAAAAACGATCAATATACGCAGTAACCTCACACGTTCGGGTTATCTAACCTAAGTTATGTTGTTCCTAATGATTAATGATCGTTAGATGCTACTCACAAATATTAAAAGTAACAATTACGGATTACAATCAATATTTTAGCAGTAGGTTTGAAATAAAACAATCAAAATAACATATCAAGATCATTAATTCCAAAACTATTAAAATCAATACCAACAACATAACAATCTGAAAATAAATCAAAACTTTAAAATGACAAAAATAGCTTAATCGTAACTTGGCGTCGATATTCCTGTTGAACCGGTGTCGGAAAGTTAGCTAGCCATCTTCTTTTTTATGCTTCAAAAGGGGTCATAAATGTCATATGCTCACAATGAACATAAGCCCCTCCTACTCCTCGAGTCTGAGCCAAGGGAAGGGTTGAAGGAGTAGATAAAGATTGCGCGGCCTATCTGTGTGACGACTCGTGGCGAGGCCGGTCGATCGGAGATCGACGCCCTATATGCAGTAATTCTTACTATGACAGGAAACTGATCGAACTAGCGAACCATCTTTCGGGCGATAGCTGGTCGATCGATTAAGTCGTGTTAAGGAGGGACGATCGATTGGCTTATGCCGTGATAGGAGATAGGGAGGTCGGTCAGTCGGTCGTCACTGTCTGAGCATTGGCTAGGTTTAATTATCACTTTACGATTTAAATCTTTTAGGCACCGTTCAAAATTTGCAAGGGTACGCCCTCTCAACTGTCGCACAACTGTCATGCGTTGGGGCCGATTGAGGGTGCTGAAATCCAAAACGCTTGGTGTAATTATTATTGACGGTCTGCATCTT
>JANKOE010000008.1:50113523-50124951 GCA_026284465.1 Erythroxylum citrifolium | reverse complement strand
TTCTTGCTTGTAGATTATGCTTGTAGATTATGTGTAGAGCTTTTATATGTAAATAAATAAATGAATGTTGTTGAGAAACATAATGAAGTGCATTGAAAAGGTAATTTGTAATAATTAGCATGTGAGAGAAATTGAAGTATTAAATTGCCTTGGACTTGTAATCTATATAATTAAGATGAGAGAGAAATGAAAGGTTAATTTTGGAAGTAAAATTATAAACATGTATACAAAGTCAAAATTGACACTTATTTTGAATAATTAAAATGTACCTAAAACGATTTTTATTATGAATCGGAGGGAGTACCTTTTATATCAAGCTTTCCTATCACAAGCTCGATATGGGTCCGATCCACACTAATCAGGATCTATTTTTCTCCTGAACTTCAACCCATTAATTTAGATCATTTATTGAGCCACTTTATTACCTTTGTTTGGATCAAATTACGTAACTTAACCGATAAGTTATTAAAAAATTAAAAATACAATTAATAGTTGTCCAAAATTATGGAGAAGGACAAAAGTTTTTAATATCTCCCCCTTGGACAAGCATTAATTGCAGTTATGACTCAAGTTTAAAAATCGGTTAAGTCCAACTTCCATCCTGTAAGGCTTTCGATACCAAAAAATGTCGAACACATGTGTCATGTGCGACACAGGTTAAATATAATCACAAATATTTAATACCTCACTAACATGAATGGGAAAATAGAGTGTGGCAAACTAGGATGATACCTGTATGATCTAAAATGTATCATCTTCGTTTGTAGGTCTCGATTTCTCTTACTTTATGTTAAACCACAAATGCTAAACTGCGTTAGAAAAATCATGTTTTCTCTCACCAAATGCTAAACATCATTAAGGAAAATTTGTTTTCTCTCACTGAAAGCTAAACAACATTAGAGAGAACCTTTATATTCTCCAGCTGAATGCTAAACTGCGTTAGAGAATTTTTATGTTCTCCATCTGAATGCTAAACTACATTAGAGAACTTTTATGGGATTAAAAACTTATATCTCCTTATGTCATGTTAAATTTATGAATATCCATATTAAACTGTATGTATCAAAATTATATAGGTTCAAGTTCAATCTTTATATATGCCCAATGACCTTTAAAACGCTTAAGATCAACATAAATCTTAAAGCTTTCATATGTATTATGACTACACGTAAGAACAATTATTACTGAGGGTAAAAGGATGATCATATATATTAATAAATAATCATAATGTCATAGTACATAAAAATGTACAAATTTCTAAGGAGCAAATACAATGAGACCTAACTACTATTGTCTAAGGATTTTAATACGCCCATACTGGATACATGTCTAACAAACACTAGTGGGCGAAGTCCTTTAGTCAATGGATCAGCTAACATCTCCTCAGTCCTGAAGTGCACCACTTCAACGTTGAATCAGCTCCTTTATGGTCAAGTACTTGACCTCCAAATGCTTAAACCCTGTGATTTTTTTGTTACTTAACAACACTATAGCAAGATTATCACAATGTAACCGAATGAGTCTAGCTGTTGAATCTACTACAGACAACTTAAAAATCAAGTTTTAAAGCCAAACTGCTTGTGTAGCAGCGTCATAACATGCAACAAACTCTGCATGCATGGTCGAGGAAGTTACCAGTGTCTACTTGACACTCTTCTATGATACTACACCATCATCCAACATAAAAATGTAGCTCAATGCGGATTTGCGATCATCCAAATGCATAGCAAAATCAAAGTCTATATACCCTGTGAGGTTTAAACTATTAACCTTCCTATATGTCAACGTATAATCCTTGGTACCCTTTAGGTATCTCAACACTCGTTTAACTGTATTGCAATGGTCCATACCTTGGTTAGCCAGATATCGACCCAGTAGTCCAAAAACAAATGCAATGTTCGGTCTAGTACACACCTGGGCATATATTAGGCTACTAACTACACTAGAGTACGAGACATTCCTTATAGCCTCTCTCTCAACTTTATTCTTTGGACATTGTGCCAAAGATAATCTCTCACCATGAGATATAGGTGTTATAATAGGTTTACAATTAGCCATATTAAACCTCTGTACCACTCACTCAATGTATGCTCTTTGTGAGAGGCTCAATGAGTGTTGAGATATGTCTCGGTGAATCTGCATACCGAGGACAAAAGATGCTTCACCTAAAACCTTCATGTCAAAGTGTTTGGCTAAAATTTGCTTTACCTCATGTAACATGTTTCAATCATTTGACGCGAGCAAGATATCATCCACATACATAGAAAGATAACTTTGTTCCCCCTAACCTTATAGTATAAACATCTTTCAACTTTGTTTTTCACAAAGCCGAATGAGGTCAAAACCTCATCAAACTTTAGGTACCATTGTTTGGAAACTTGTTTCAGACCGTATATTGATTTAGTCAACTTACAAACTCTGTCAATTGCATCTTGATCCTGAAACTCTTCAAGTTGCTCCATATAGACCTTCTTATAAAGGTCACCATTCAGAAAGCTGTCTTAACGTCCATCTGATGTAGCTCCATGTCATAATGAGCTACTATTACCATTATCACTCTAAATGCATCTTCATAGATTACATCTCATCCTTAATTGCTTCCCACCACATATCCGCATAGGTTCCAGAAACAGCTTCTATAAAAGTAACTGGATCCACAACATGTCCTATGTCATAGTTTTTCTCACCCAAATAAACTATGTAATCTAGTGAGATAGTAGGTTACCTCTCTCTGGTGGATCTGCGTAACTGCATAGGTTCTTATATCTCAGAAACCTCTTCCTGAACAGATAAAGGTTCCTGTGCATGCATAGGCATGGTACTTGGACCTACATCCACCAGACCTAACTGTATGAGATTCAAATATGAAATAATCACAATATCCATCCTGCTATCTCTTGAAGGATGTGAAGATCTCCCCTCATCATGGACATCATATTCCAAAAACTTAGTCGTTTGCGATTCTACTATTCTAATTCCACCTTCTCTACAGTAAAATCTGTAGCCCTTAGAGTGATCAGGATAACCTACCAAATAGTAACGAGTAGAACGGGATTGCAATTTGCTCTCATAAGGATTACCTCAGCAAGGCAGCCCCATACACGAATGTACGCAAGGCTTAGCTACCATCCTTTCTAGAGTTCAAAAGGCGTCTTTGATACTGACTTACTTGGGACTCTATTCAAGATGTTCAATGTCATCTTGATACCTTCACCCCAAAGGCATTCGGGTAGGTTAGTCCTACTCTGCATTGACCTTATTATGTCCTTCAGGATGCGATTGCACCTTTCGGCCACATCATTTTGCTACCTGGCATAGGAGACTGAGCCACTATTCCAAACAATTCCAAATACTTGGCAAACAAACCCTTTTCTTGTCCTGCAACCCCATGTCTGTCATAGTATTCCCCTCCCCTGTCAAATCTGACTATCTTTATTGATCTTCCCAATTTGTTTTCAACTTTAGTCTTAAAGATCTTGAACTTATCAAGAACTTTACACTTTTCCTTAAGCAAGAACACATAGCCATAACGGGAATAATCATATATAAACGTTAAAAAATATCTAGCATAGTGTTATATTCGATGATTGAACTAAAAGTTTTAGTATAGGCAATGCCTTGTGTAAATCTTATTGTCAGTAATTGAACTTTGCATCAGTCATTACTCTCGCCAAGCTTTCTTTTGATTGTATTGATTCATTTATTATCAATGATCTTGTCGTTTTGAGGTCATCGAATCAACTTTCGTGTATGATTTTAGAGAAGGGTGCTAAATTTTGTAGCCAGAGCCTCTCTCCGTTCTAGATAACAATACGCTAATTTAAAGATTTTAGGTTTTTATTGAAGAGAATTAGTATTAATTAATATGGAAGTATGTGTTCTTTTTGTAGTGTAGTAAGCCAAAGGGTCAAAGATGTGCACGAAGAGGAGTAGTAGCAGAAGAATGAGACAAACTTAGATCAACGGCGAGATTTGAATTAATTGGAAGTGATGGGCATGATAAGATTTGTGGTGGCATTAAAGATGAATTCGAAGGAGAGGATAGCCATAATCAGATTGGTGATATGAAGTTGGATTAGATATTATGACATGAGTAAGACGATTTGATAGAGAGAATAGAAAGCGGTGGAGAGAAGTTCGAGTGGGAATTATCAACTGAAGTATTTGAAAGAGATCGTTGCATAACAGAAAGCGTACCCAATTCTTTTGTCATGAAATTGACTGCAACGATCAACTAATGATTATGCAATTTGTCTTTGTAACAATCTGATTTCTTGGAGTGCTAGAAGGCAACCTACTATTTTCAAGATATCTAAAACACAAACAAAATTGCCAATTAAACTGATGAATCGTTATGGCTTAAATCTCTCCTCAATGAACAACAAGTTCTAATAACGACTCCATTAACATTATGGTGTGATATACAAAATCACCAGGTGTTTGCTTATTTAATCATCAACAAGACAAGTTCCATTCACCGTCCTCCAGTCTCAACATGACGGGTTGCTAAAGTGACCTTTATCCTTTCTCCTAAAAATTCAAATATTTTTCATCTTCATTTTATTTTAAATATATGCAATATTCATTTGTATATAGAACACTACAAGAAAATTAGTAATTAGTGACGGAATTTTCCCAACAAATTTTCCAACAGAATATATATAGTGACGGAAGCGAATTCCCGTCGGTAATGAATGCAGGAATGCTTGGCAAAATAAATAAGTTTTTAGTTTACCGATAGAAGTTATCATATTGATGTAGTTTATTTTAATTTTTATAAGAGAAAAGAAAAGAAAGGGAAAGAAAGAAAGAAGAGAGAAAAGAAAAGGGAAAAGAAAAGAAAAGAAAAAGAAAAAGAAAAAAAGAAAAGAAAAAGAATGAAAAAAAGTTTGCATAAATGTATCGAGGAAGAAATGCATATGTGATTTGCAAAGTTATTCATGATTAATGCATCCTCCTAAAGTTGTAATGAACGTGTTATTGGAGTATGTAAAATATGAGGTAGATGTTGAATTGGAAGGTTAACTCTTTTGTGGTTTCAATATATTGTCATCAATTTTATGAGTGATTCCCTTGAATTAGTATATGCTTCATGTGGTTTGTGTGTGAGAGTTAAATTAGGTTGCAAAATATAAATGTTGTGCTCGTCATAGTTGATAGTACCCATTTTTTATGAGTGTCAACTTGTTCACTTGATGTCACATTAAGTGTTGCTTTGTACTTAATGGCTTTCAAGTTATTTGACCCAAATATATCTCACCTTACCTTTACCTTACAACCTTGAAAAGTCCTTTGATTCATGATTTTGTATGTCACCTTTAGTGGTAGAGAAATGAAATGATATGCAAAGTTATGAATTGTCATAGTCCTGAATGGTATTTGAGTATACCCATGAAAATATCTTGTTTAAACGCATTTTCCAAGTCTACCATTAGATGACTCAGTTTTTAAAGATATTGAATGTTAATTGATCATAAGTAAAAGCTTGAGATGTTAAATTTTTGCCATGATTTTTGAAATTCATTCATCTTTAGATATGATTATGTAATCTTGGAATATATGGGAATTGAGTAAATATTTTTAGGTCTTTGAGCTTAATTTTGATGTTTTGCCTGATGACGACCAAAAGTTAACTATGGGAGAAATTGATATATGCTTAATTGATTGTATAATTATTCCATGACACTTAGCGATTAATGACTTGAAATTGCTTAAGATACTTATTTTGACTTATATGTAGTTTTAGGCATAATTTGGAAGCAAAGAAATTAAAATGAGTCGAAAGTACAATATTTAGGCCATTTTCTGAAGATTAATTTTCACTTGTCTTTGTGAAACAAGAAGAAGAAAATTAAAAGATAAGAAGAAGACAAGAAAAAAAGAAAACATAAAGAAGAAGAACCATAGTTGGTTTTGACATGGAGCTAGAAAAATAAGGAACTAGAAAGATATGCATGTTTAATGCAATAGCATGAATTTAAAGGATGATGGACAACAATAAAACGACACCAGGGTGAGAAGAAAACTGTCGCCACTCAGATAAAGCACCAAAACGCACGGATAAACAAGTTGGAAGTAAGGAGGACAAAACAACATTCTAAGATAAGAAGTAACGCAGTAGCCCAAAGCATGAATAAAATCATGTCGAGCGCAAATGTTGACAGGCAGGGAGCAACAAAATGCACAGCTTAGGGAATTAAACGCAGGCCATGTGTTTTACTTAAAACGCAATAGTGTCTGCGTTTCATGCTAACTTTATGCATGAAATGCAAACATTTGGCCAATAACTGTAGTAGAAGCGTGGGGTTTTAAAAGAGGGCGTGAATAGTATGGTTGGACTAACAATTAATTTAGTTAAATAGAACAGTAGCTGGTGAGAGAGAACAGAAGGGAGGTGTAGTAGAATAGGAGAGTTTCGGCTAGGATAATGTGGGGCTGAAGCATTTTCTTGGGAGAGACTGATGAAGGGCTAGACATCCCGACACTAGTTCGGAGGTGACATTGACACCAACGACCAAGTTTAAGTGTATTTCACTATTTTTGTTGTTTCTTTTTCTCATTAGAAATTGATTGTGTTATCCTATGTTATTTGATTTGGGTTTTGTGTATGGATAATCTTATTCTCATTATTGTTCGGTTATTTGTGTATGAACCCATTGGGTATTGTAAACAGATAATTTAAATACATTCATTGAATTATTTATTTGCAAACTCATTGTTAGAATTTCGATATAATCCGTAATTGTTTTATTGAAATTCATGTGTAGCTTCTAATGATTCATAATCATTAGGGATATGATGACCTAAGTTAAATGACGCATCGTATGTTGTTGTTATCTTAATTAATCAGTTTTTCTAATTCGTAATGCTACTGCCTAATTAAATATAGAGATTGTATCCTAGGTTATTCAGTGGTTAGATTTAATTAACGTTCATATCTTAAGTAAACACTGCCTAAGGCAAAACTCGAGTTAATTATTAACTCACGATTAATAGTTGCTAGGAGAGGTTAGAGAACAACAAATGAATGAAATATGTTTAATTAGGGTATAGGTTAAGATTGAACCAAAGAACTAGGTCCTTATCGAATTTCTTACTTTTATCATTTTTCGCATGTTTTCTTTGGAGGGTTTGGATTTTAAAATAAGAACATAAATAAAACTAGACTAATAAAAACGAATTAAAGAAAACATACGAAAAATGATAAAAGTGGAGAATTTCGTAAGGACCCGACTCAATTAGTCTTTAATTTGTTTTTATTAGTCTAGTTTCATTTTATTTTCTTATTTCAAAATCCAAACCCTTTGTTAAACCTAAACATCAGTTACTTTCACTTCAAAAACTTTACACAAACTCTCTGGGAGATCAATGTAGACTTACCACTGTTATAATAGTAGGTCTAGTTATTTTATTTTAATTAGTGTTACGAGGTATTGTCACGTTGTCTCTCTACTTATTAAAAATTTATCTTTGTCCTATCTTAAACATTGTATAAAAGAATGAAACAAAGCCCAGAAAGAGACAAATAAAATAAAGTTTTCTCAAAATTTCATCTTGATTAGAATTTCAAAACAATTCATCCACTTTTTTTATCAAGTTTAAAGTATGTTATTACTCTAATGAAAATTATTAAAATTTAAAATCTAGAAAATTACAAATTTAAAAGTTTACATGATAAAGCATTACTTATTCCAAACTTATATTTTATTCCGATTTTTACTTTTTACTTTTTGTGATTTTATATTTTATTTTACTTTTTAAATATGAAAACTTAGTTGGTTGTTAACACCAATGTCTTTAAGAAATAAAAATTAAAAAATAATTTTATTTTTAAAATATTTATTATTAGTATTAAGGTATATTTAATATGAACTTAATCCTAGGAATATTCTTTATAAATAATTTTTACAAAAAAATTTAAATTTAAAAGTACAATAAACATTTTGAAATATTTTAAAAAAGATAATTATGAGGGTAGAATAGGAAGGACTAGTCTGTTTGTTAGGGACAATGGGGTATTTGACATCAATTCCAGTGGCCCGCTATTTACTTGGTCAAACAAACAGACTGGTCCTTGCTTCACCGCTCGAAAGTTAGATAGGGCCCTTATCAACCCGATTTGGAGTATTAGGTTTCCTTCTTCGCATTGTGTCATCCACAATCCCCATATCTCAGATCACTCCCTGTTGGTAGTTCGGTCTGTAGTTGCTCTTTCGAAGATAAATACTCCCTTTCGGTTCTCAAATTTCTTAGCCTCGCAACCCAATTTCCTGCAAATTGTAGCAGAGGCTTGGTCTTCCCAAGTTACAGGTACTCCAATGTATAAGGTGGTTTACAAGCTGAAGCTTGTTAAGCAAGCTCTTAAAGCCTTGAATTCTGGTCAAGTCGGGGATCTCAATGAGAGAGTGTCGACTTGCCAAGCAAACCTTAATCTTCTTCAGGACCAACTGAGAGTCTTACCTGGGTCTCCCATTCTGTTGGCTCAGGAATCTGATGCTATTCGAGAGTTGTATAGAGCTTTGCAGGATCAGGAGTCCATCTACAAACAATCTTCTCGTATCAATTGGCTTAGGGAGGGGGACCGAAACACAAAGTTTTTTCATAATTCCCTCCTTGCAAATCGTAATAGAAACTCCATATACTCTCTTGAAGTGGGGAATGGACATAGCATAGTGGGGCTGACAGAAATTCAAGATCAGTTCCTAGATTTCTTCAAAGGCTCTATAGGAACATAAAAGAATCTTCACTCTTCCAAAGATTTTGTGGCTCATCTTTTTCCAAATCCCTTATCGGAGCTCCATTCTAATGCTATTATTGCAAATGTCTCTCCTCAAGAAATTAGAGAGGCTCTACACTCCATAAATCCCAATAAAGCCCCTGGTCCAAATGGCTTTAATGGATACTTCTTTAAGCAGACCTAGTCTATTATTGGAGGAGAAGTTATTGAAGCTATCCAAAACTTTTTCACTCATTGTAAACTCCTTAAAGAGCTCAACTCCACGTTTATAACTCTCATTCCTAAACGAGCTCACCCCTCCACTGTGTTAGACTATCGTCCAATTTCTTGCTGTAATATGCTTTATAAGGTGATTGCCAAAATTTTAGCTAATAGGCTCCGAGGAATCCTTCCACTCATAATTAATCCAACCCAAAGTTCCTTTCTCAAAAATCGCAGAATAGGGGACAATATCTTGTTAGCACAAGAGATCTTCAAGAACTATCATATCTCTAATAATCAGAAGCGTTGTGCCTTTAAAGTGGATCTATAGAAAGCTTATGACTCTATTTACTAGGATTTCCTTCTCAACACTTTAGAAGTTGTAGGTCTCGCACAACGGTTTATAGGGTGGGTCAAAGAGTGCATTTCCACTCCCTCCTACTCCATTTTGGTTAATGGGTCTCCTACTAGCTTTTTTAAAGGTAAGTCAGGCTTAACACAGGGAGATTCTCTATCTCCTTACCTTTTCATTCTTTGTATGGAAGTCTTCTCTAGGAATTTGAGAGCTACCACTGAAAAAAATCCTCTGTTCAAGTACCATTGGAGATGTCAGGGTCTAAAGCTAAATCATTTGCTCTTTGCTGATGATCTCTTAATGTTCAATCATGCAGATCTGTTATCTACCCAGACTATGCTTGATTCTCTATTTACCTTCTCTATGTTTTTAGGCTTGGATATTAATTCCTCTAAGAGTCAGTTTTTTCTTTCTCCGAAAGCTAGCCATTTATAACATAGAATGAGATTGGTCTCAGGTCTTCAGCTAGGCTCCCTTCCCATACGGTATTTAGGAGTCCCTCTCCTTACAGGTCGTCTTTCCTGGAGAGACTGCCTCCCTCTCTTAGATAGGATCGATAATCGAATCAATAGATGGACTCATAAAAGTCTTTCTTATGCTGGGAGAATCCAATTAGTCATTTCTGTTCTCTCCTCATTCCAAGTCTACTGGTCCACGATATTTTTTCTTCCCTCCTCCATCCTAAAGGATGTAGAATCCAAACTTAAGAGTTTCCTGTGGGCTAGGAAGGTAGAGTCTCATTTTCATGCTAAGGTAAAATGGAGTGATATTTGTCGACCTAAGACGGAGGGGGGCTTAGGAGTCAAACATTTGCCTACTTGGAACCAAGTACTATTAGGGAAACGGATCTGGGTTTTGTTTGAAGATAGGGAAGCTCTTTGGGTTTAATGGGTGCACTCTATCATATTGAAGAGGAAAAACTTTTGGAGTGCCTAACCTAACTATAATAGTTCTTGGAGTTGGAGAAAGATTTTGTCTGTGACGGATAAGCTGAGGCACCAATTCAGATTTAGGATTGGAGATGGTCTATCTACCTTGTTATGGCAGGATCCTTGCACCCTCCTAAGCCCCCTTTTCCACTCCGAGAGAGATAAATGGCTCGGAGCTTCCGATGATAGCGACAGTTTCTGAAGTTATCATTAATGAGGATTGGAGATGGCATGAGGTTTCCTTGGACTTTCTCTGGACCCTTGAATCCCCTCCTTACCTTCCAAATAGCACCCAACCCGATTTTCTAGAATTGCTCGCAAGCTCGTCTAAAACATATACTAATGCCTCAGCCTACAAAGTCTTACGTTCCCCACTTCAGGAAGTACCTTGGCACAAGCTAGTGTGGTCTAAACATAGTAGCCCAAGGTACTCTTTCATCATTTAGCTTGCCTTCCTTCAACGGTTGCCAACCAGAGATAAAATGCATTTTCTCCATATGCCAAACCACTGTTCCTTGTGTGTCTTAGCAAATGAAACCACAAATCACCTATTTTTTAAATGCTCCTACTCTAAAGCCATTTGGGACCGGTGTCTTTCACATTTTCATGTGCCATTTTTCAGTCAACCTACCCTTACCACTATCATCTCTTGGTATCCTACTGCTTCCAACAATAACCTTCCAGGGATTCATCTTTTCCCCATCCTGCTTTCTACCACCGTTTATTTTATATGGAGGGAACGCAACGCAAGAACTTTCAAGGACGAAGCTAAGGATGTGGAGAGCGTGTCACTCGGAGTGATCTCTCATGTTAGGGAACTTCTCAGCTCAAATACCGAGCGTAGGTAATGTTTCTTTTCAATTATCACTAACTTTTGCAGGTTGGCAAAATCAGCACTAGCAAGTGGGTCCCCAGTAGTAGTAGTAGTTTGGCGACTCCCCCCTCAGCCGGCCCTCTGAAGTGAATCACACGTGAGTACAATGATAATCAACACACGAGAAGGGGGGTTGAATTGTGTTATCTTTTTCCTTAAACCCTTCTTTTGAACAAAACTCGTTCAGATCAGATTTACTAAAACTTTTGTTCGTAATAGATTCTTTGAAAAACTTGTTTATCTAGGAAATTAAAGTCACAGTAATGTAATAGAGAGAGTTAAGAGATTTTGACACAGTAATTTTATACTGGTTCACCCCAAACCGTGGGCTA
>JANKOE010000008.1:50016371-50032259 GCA_026284465.1 Erythroxylum citrifolium | reverse complement strand
AACTTTTATCCCCAAAAAGTCAAACTTTCCTTAATTCTACAAATTCTCACACTTTTTCTCTTTATTTCTTGATTTTTTAACTCCATTAAAGCAATTTATTCGCTAACAATTTAATTTAAACTTCAAACACCATTTTAGGCCATACCTTAACATAAACCTCAATAACAAAAACATTTTTCGCCTATCTTAATCTCATCTAACAATTCACATTCAAAATTTGCTTTTTCTTTATTCATTCTAATTTTCTCATTTCATGTCACTTGATCCTTCAAAATTTCAAGAAAAGTTCGGGGTCCAACAATACATTCTTTATATTATCATCCCAATTAATAATGCATAATTAAATTAAGTTAACTAACCTTATACAGTTCATCAATTGTACAAAATCCCTTTTTTTCAACTTCCTAATCATTTCCCACAATTGTGGGATAAGTGACCTGAAACCTCCACACAATTGTTTTCACAGGATAGGTTTTTGGATCAGTTTTATATGGCCATTCTGACCTAGAAACTGATGTTTTTAGACAATATGTTCTTCTAAACAAATGTTCCTATATGTATTAAGTTTCAAATTAAATAAAGATAATGCAATTTGGTTCATAATTTCAAGAGTTATACTTAAAATACTACAGACTATTCTCAACCGCGGATAGCAACCAGAACTCAACTTCAATCCAAATTTTAAAACCCTTAGTGATGGAAATCAAATTCAATTCCTTCATAAAAGTTGTAGATATATATATCCAGTTTAATCTAAATTTAAAATCATCCTAATTGGATACCTACTGGTCAAGATATGGCTAAAATACCGATGCCTGTCGAGTGGAACTACTCCTTCTAACAAGTATCTAGCATGTATCAAGTTTCTAACCTCAATTCTTTCTTAATTCAATACTCATTTTATCCACTTCAAACATCAAACAATATATGTTATAACATGATACCAAGTTTATAATTCCCTTACCTCACTAAACTTCAAATTCAACTCCAAGAATCCAGCTAAACCAAGCTTCCAAACAACCGGTACATACCTAAGTTTAATGTGCAACTTTCAGCATTAACATAACAATAGTATAGAAAATTAGTAGAACCTTTTTCTAGATTTAATAGCTTACCAAAATTCAAGTGATGAAAATCCAAAGTCTAGCAAAAATTCCAAAAGTTAGAAAGAAAATGGGAGTTTCAGTGGAGAGAAGGAAGTAAAGTGAAGAATGGACAAAGTTGGATTTACTCTAGCAGAAACTTGTTTCATCACCAGCTAGGTGTCACTAGCTTAACATGCCACTTAACAGCAAGGCATGAAGCCCATTTGCCCACCATTTAAGCTGCCATTTGTAACACTTTAATTAAGCCACTTGTTCTTTTATTACGCTGCCAAATGTCACACATTAAATAATGATAAATGTCAATGTATTAGCTATGCCAAATGTCACTAATTCTTAGGCTTAGTCATTCTAATTTTCATGTACTAACTTAACTTGTCACTTGATAATTTTCCTAGTCCAAATAAACATTTAAATACCTCAATTCTCTGATGGTATCAATTAATTTCATTTTACTAACTATAGTCTATCAATACTAAAATTCAAGTCATATGCCTTTCACATTCAAATCATAGCACAATTGTAACTCCTATCTCACATGTACTTTCATGAACATGTATCATTTCAACTAGGGTATATTTTGGGGCCTTACAATAATCGTGGCTGACTCCCCACGATCATGGTCCTATGCTCAAACAGACCATGATTGTGGCCGTGTGTTGTTTCAAACCTCCTTCGAAACTCTTTTGAATGCCTTAAAACACTAACAAACTCATCACGACACCTCATATATATATATATAATTGAAGCTCAAAAACATTTTCTCACCCAAAAAACACTTAAAATACAAATATTTATGAACTAACACAATTTCTTCACCTAAACACACACTAAACATTCAAATTAATCACTAAACGCATACCAAATCACTTACCAAAATATAATGCATTCTACACCTATCAACCTCCAACTTCATTTCCTTTGAAAGTGGTTGATTCCCACTATAGAATTTAATCTCAAGCTGCCCCATACTCATTCATCAAATATTTTTAATGTTTCACTCCCTTTGAGTCACTCTGTAATCTCTTGTTTATTAAATTTCTCTATATCCTTCGTAGGTTTTATTATAAACTTAGGAAGCACATTATCAAATGAGACCTTTTTACATGGACTAATTTCAAAATTTACTAACATATATCCTCACCCTATTCTACTATATCAAAATTAATGAATCATCACAAAGTTATTTAATCCAAATGCAAATCTTATGAGTTGAGAACTTGTGCATCATGGATCGTGTGACCTAATGTCCACACATGGAGAAATTAAAAGAAATAATGTAGTTGCCCACTTCCTTTTTAATGAATTCCACCTTTAGAATTTTGTTACTTAAATTTCCAAATTAGATTGACTTTCTAAACACTATATGCTCCATTATACTAACTACTATTTCATCTATACTTTCTTGAACTAACAAAAACTAAATAAACCTATATGCCCTAATACTAGTTTCTATAATCTAAAACAATGGATAAGATATTCCTCTGGCTTCTCCATATATGCATAAATTGTTGAATACGACCATACTTGTGGTCTACCCTTATGATGTTGCTCTTTAACTGACTATCCTTGGCCTTGCACCAATTTTCTCAATTAAATTTTTAACATTTTTCAAGGGAGAGTATAGATATAAATGCCTAACCAACTTGTATTGTCACTGCAATAATCATTGACATTCTTCTATTGTATGTATAACGCTATTATGCCCAAATTTAAAAGTTGTATATTTAGCATTCCAAAAATTGAATAAAGCGATTTTGATAAGTCACTATATCTTAACACTAACCAATACCATTCTTCTACAAACATTTTTGAAACAATAATGATTCTCCTTTTATAATGTATGAAAACAGAACTTAGAGTTCTTTTATGTTACTTTGCATTCTTTATATTGTTGTGTGTTGTGACAATGTCAAAAGCTAATGTCTAAACTACTTTTATAGCTTATTCTAAAAAAATTACCTATTTCTCTAAAGTCTTGTCAACTCCCAAATCTTTAACAATAGCACCTCCATCTTAGTTTTAAAAAATATCAACATATCCAATGTACAAGGCTCCTTACTTTATGGAGTTTAAGGAGGGTCATAATGTATATAATCTTTTCTTTGTATATTTACAAAGAAGTTGTTTTCGTAACTTGAACTTATGACCTTATGGTTACAAAAGAGACTCACCCGCCATCTCAGTTTCATTAATGGCATATTTACAATTTCTTGTAATAACAAAGCTTTAGACATGTTAGATGATATAAGATCATGCAAATTAATGATTTATAAGATAGACGACAAAGTCCTGAAGATGTAAATGATGACATAAAATCTAAGGTTAAATATCAAGAAAATCATAAATATTGAAACATACCATATTATTTCATATGTTGATATGTCATGGATAGGATTATTAATATGTTTCCACGGTCTTATCTAATTAAGGAAAGATACTTTTTTTAAAGAGTTAATTTAAAAATATTATAAATCGAAATTAAAATTTTGAGATTTTGGTATCCCTCTTTACTTCTTTAAGTGCTTGTTTAGGACCATAATATTTTGCATTAGGAAAAACATAATAAAGTGTGATAAATGATGTATGAGTATAAAAGTTGACTTAAATGACTAAAAAAGGAATATCAATTTGACAAGAAAAAGAAAAGTATCCTGAATAATTTAAATAGGATATGATAAAATAGATTTAGGGAAGACGATTTAAATGTCTTATTTGAGGTTTTGGCATTATTAAAAATTTTAATTTAATAAATAACGTTTTAAAATTTATATAAATTAGGTTAAAAAGTCATTTTTATTAATGTGTCAATGTCTACTAAATGTATATAAATGTTCATTTATTAATTACATTAACAAAAACATCGTTTTCACTTATCTATATGAATTATGAAAAGTTAAAAAAATTAAAAAATTGTATTAAATTAAATTTTTTGAAAAATTAAATACTTTTTAATTTGTTATCTGTAAAATAAAATAAAATGATTTAAATGAAGAATTGTAATTGATAAAATTTATATGATTAAAAAAAAGAGGATGATTTCTAAAATGCAAAAAGACCTAATGATAAAGTTCTGAATAAGAAATCGTTTAAAAATATATAAGAGAATTAAAACAGTACGATTAAATTAGGTATTCTATTACTTGATTAACAGCCTGTTAGGAAAAATATACATATATTGAATTCACGGAAGGAATTGAAACCCATCTTCTTTGTTAATTCAATTCAGCCAATAATTCACGTTGATTTCAATTTCTCAGTGATGCTACTCTTCTTTTTTAATGTTGAAATTGGAGTCTCACAATAACCCTATCACTACAATAACCCACGACCACTCTTCTCCCAACAGCAGACCCACGAAACAGCAGCTCCCTCAACACAGCACTCCGCTTCACGCTGTTACCTCAACGCAGCCACTGCTCAACAGCAGCCACTCCTCCGATAGGTTTGTGTATTAATTTTTTAGGTTCTTTTTTATTGCCTCGTCTGTTGGTGTTTGATCAGCTTAAAGTTGTCACCTTTTTGGGTTTTGGAGGACTGGGCTGGGAGTCGAGAACTTATCTTTTGACTTGGTTAATTCTTTTCTAAAGGAAAACCTGATCATTTCTGTTCTGTTTGTGTTCATAGACAATGTTGGGAATTATTCGAGTACATCTTATGTTGTTTGTTATCAATGTCTCGATTTCGCATTGAATAGGATAGAAAAATACTATTCAGATTGGATAATTAATCAATTAAATAATGTACTGTTGTCGTTTCTTCTTACATCTACAGGCAACTGCCTCATATCTTTGTATTTTGGTGCTTGATTCATACACCATGTACTATTATGTTTTATGCACCATTCGTTGGTCTCTTGCATGAGGCTGATTCATTAGAGTGGGTTGGAACGGGAGCTGTCCTTTTGAAGGTGCATGATTTCCAATTCGGATTATAAGAAATGGTCATGTTAAATGATTTGTTCTGCACGCAGATATGGCATGGAAGCATATGTTCACTTCAAAACTTTTTGACTTTAACATGAGTTGTCTACAGCACTTCTCGTCCTAGTTTTGGATTAATAGTTTCACAGGTTCCAAATCATAATTGATAGGATATAAACTTCTTTGAGATATATAATAGCATGAAATGGATCCGGGTGGACTATGGGTTAGAGTATATAATTGAGTTTATATATGTTGGTAGTTTCACCAATCAACTTTTGTTTTCTTTTCAGATGATTATGTTGTGCAAGTCCCATATGAAATGTGTCAAGGGTAAATCTGTCATATGATATAATTGAATTCATTTTGATTGTGTTTCAAATAGTGTAATTGAATTCAATTCTAATATTACTGGGTTTATTCCAAACAGTGTAAATTGAATTCAATTCAGTCTTATTAATGTAATTGAATCCAATTCGTTAATAAATTCAATTCGAAGGTTTCCAAACACCCCGTAAACAAAACAAACAGAGTGGCGCTCTCTCCCTCTTCACCCTCTTGTCTGTTTTCTTCACTTGCTGGGCTCGTCTCCACTCTCACTCTCTTCTGAGTCACTGTCCGTTCTTTGTTATAGTCGTGATCCTCCGAGCAACTCACCGGAGGATTTCTAAGGTATGTTTCCTTAATTTCCTTCGACGATCGGTCTGGTTAATGTACATGTGTTTGCGTTTATTTTACTCCCTCCTTCTTCTCTCATCGAGCGTCTAACACTAGCACCCGCCCAACCTGCATGGTGCGATACACTTGAAAACATAGAAGAACTTAGGTGTTCATTGAGAGATTGAGAAATGTATGTTCTTTTGCGAACAGAAATGTGGGTTTGAGCGATTTTTGATAAATGTTAATTTGATTTGTTGTACAGGAGCGAGAATCGACTGGGCTAACTTGCTGTGTAATCCAGGTATCTACACACGGGTGCTTCATCTGTTTTTTGCCGATCTTCTCTGCCTTTTCACTCTTTTTCTGCCTTAAATGATGAATATTTTGGTTTTTCCTTTACACTTTTTTGGTCTCTTTATATCGATTATTTTGGTGTTACGTAATTTCTTGTTTGTTTTCAATAAATAAGATAAGATAGGAAACGGTAGAAACGTGATGACTTTTTCTTTTTAGAAAGGAACATCACGTTTCTACTGTTTAGAAAGGAGCTCACGATGTTCATAGGCTTGGGGTTTCAAGTCATTCGTATATGTTGTGTTTTATTCATCTTGAGATAGATGTTTATTGTCTGTTTAATTTTGTGTCTGTGCTGCTCTTTATAAAATTAGTTGTAAATTTTAATCCTTTAAAATACTAAATTTGCTTTCTGCTGTCAAGACTATTGTTATGTGGTCTGGTAAATAAACATCAATTAGTTATTCTTTCTCTTCCAATAGAGGGTTGAGCAAAAATAACGAGCCTAGATGGTGAAGAAGAATAAGAAGCAAAAGGTAATATTGCCACCGGCATTACCAGCAGAAATTTCAGAGGATGAAATAGAGGTGTCAGACGAGGACTTGGAGTTTGTCCACCAAAATCTTGATTATGCTGCCTTTGTATCTCGCTTAGACACCCAATCCATCACCAAGTAACACTCTTTTCACCTTTTTCTTCCACTTGTTATTATGATGATTTATTTACCTAAAGTTTCCTTGATAATGTAAAATGAAAAAGACATGTTAGTCGGGTGGCTGGTTTAGAAGGAGATGATGCTTTGGAGGCTTCCTATGAGAAAAGGAAAAACAAAAAGGAAAATAACAAGAAGGTTGAAGAAGAAAACAAGCTCTATGTTGATCCCGTTGATACACTTCCTGTCAAAACTTTGGATGGCCAGCTCTACTACCGCACATGTATGATTTTTTTTCCCATTTTATTGCTTGTTCTTGAGTCCTATACTAACAATTGGTAATTGAAAACATTTTTATTATTTAATGAGGCAGCAGCAGTGTCAGGGACTGTTGAAAATAGTGAAAAAGATAAAATTGGCGGAGATGAAAAGGATACTAGTATAATGAGGTTGACTAAAGCAGAAAGGAGGGCAAAGCTGAAAAAGAACAAGAAGGAGGCGAAAAAACTAAAGGACTTGGACATTCCACAAGACCAGAAGGAGCAAGCCCCACAAGCAGCTGTGCTGGTATCGTTAGAATACTATAAAACTTTTCTCAACTATCATATGGTTCACACAACTGCTTTTTGGCTCGAAATCTGCTTCATGATTGCTATATTTGTGGTTATAACCTAAGTTACAATATTTGGGCAATATATATGTGTTGAGTAGGTACAAGCTTTTAATGCATTTTATTCTTGTGTAATATGAATCTTGTCAGAAGCTGTTGTAATTCTAATTAAGATTGTAATTTATTTTCATATGATGATCTGGCTTTCTTGGTTGAATTTGATGGCAATCTTTCTAAAAGACGTCTTTCTTTGAATCAAACTACGCAGGCTATAATACTTCTATTTGTGCCTCATCTAAAATAATGTTCCTTTTTTAGGCTGAGGTGAAAGAAGAGCTCTCAGCTGAGGAAGCATTTAAGCGTAAGAAGCTTAAACTTGCAGAGCTGGGAATGGAGCTATTAACTGATCCAGAGTCCAATATAAAATCACTCAAAGAAATGCTACAAATCTGTAAAGACGATGATCCCACTGTTGTGAA
The DNA here is from genome assembly GCA_026284465.1 of Erythroxylum citrifolium. Classification (NCBI taxonomy): domain Eukaryota; kingdom Viridiplantae; phylum Streptophyta; class Magnoliopsida; order Malpighiales; family Erythroxylaceae; genus Erythroxylum; species Erythroxylum citrifolium. The sequence continues at coordinate 50,024,538 of JANKOE010000008.1, read as the reverse complement.
ACTTGGACTGTTGTCCCTGTTGGCAGTTTTCAAAGACATTATCCCAGGGTAGGAAGCGTGAGCTTATTCAAATATCGTCTTGCTTTAAATTGTTCATCTCTCTGTCTCTTTGTGTCTGCACACATAATATTATTCCTTCTGTTGCATCATACAGTTACCGAATTAGGGTTCCAACAGAAAAGGAACTAGAAATGAAAGTTTCCAAGGAAGTTAAGAAGATGCGGTACTATGAATCAACTCTTTTGTCGGTGTACAAGGTTTGGCATGGCACTCATTTTTAGTTGTTAAAACTTGAGGATTAATTTTTCTTTTTCCCCCTTCTGAATTTTCATTTGTTTGTTTAACAGGCATACTTGCAAAAACTAATAATATTAGAAAAACAACCCAAGTTTCAACATGTGGCCGTTCGCTGCATTTGCACTTTACTCGAATCAGTACCACACTTTAATTTCCGTGAAAGCTTGTTAAGTGCTGTTGTCCAAAGCGTAGGCTCTCCAGATGATGTCATAAGGTTTTTGCCTAATTCCTGTTTCTTTTTCCTTTTACATTAAAGAACTGGATTTCATGCATTCTTCAACTTTTGTTTTAGTGCTATATATACTCACGACATGTTTCCATTTATAAATGTCGTAAATCTGCTGTCTTGTTGATTATTATATGGTACATTTGCTCTTGATGTAATCTTGACTATTGAGTTCATATTTCTATTCCCACTGTTCTGCTGCCTATAATCCATTTTATCAATGAGATGTCGTATTATCATTTCCATCTATTTTGCTTTGAAATTCATAGTGAGGCTAAAATTTTTCCTGCCTATTATGTGTGTTTAGTTTCTGAATATGCGGACGAGTTCAAAGCTAAACGCCAAACATTCAGCAGAGTTGGCTGTGGCTTACTAGATATATTCCGCTTAGAATGTTTATTCTTATCTGCTCTAGATCCAGCAGTTTGAAGGTTGAAAAGTCATAAACAACTCTAATAAATCAATATAATTTTCTTTAAGATTATTCTGGGAAGTATTATTGTTGTCTGATCTGCCTCCTGTAGCTTGAAAGTTGAAAAACTAGAAACAATCTGTAATATTTTAAGGAGACACCTTGATCAATATATTCTGGCAAGTATATTCTTGTGAATAATGGCTGCTTAATCAACTCTATTGGTTGTACTAAAATTGTTTAACCCAAAGGTGTTACTTCATGCTGACCAAAATTTGATAATAGCTGATTTAGATATTATCCTGTTTTTTGCTATAAAACTGTACCTTACATGACAGGAAACTTTGTTGTACGACTATTAAGTCCCTATTTATCGACGAGGGAAAGCATGGCGGTGAAGCTACACTGGAGGCTGTCAGATTAATAGCAGACAATGTTAAAGCTCTTCATTGTCAACTGCATCCAGATTCTGTTGAGGTGCATGATGACTCTTGTTGGTATCACATATGGTTTCAATGACATCTAGCATTTTGTGCATTTATTTCATCATGAAAAGATTAACTTCCCCACCCCCCAGAAAAACAGCAGAAACAAAAAGAAGGCATCCTTTGAAATTAGTAAATTGTTTTAATGTGGATTTTGGTTAAAATATTGGGTTATGCAAAAATAACACGAAATGTAACGAAAATTGGTTAATCTTAGAAGAAATGCTTGTTACCTTTTCTCTGACTTGTGATGCAAATTTGTTGGAATGTAGATGGTGTATTAATCACTTCGTCTCTTTCTTCAAGGGACAAGGGTTATATAAGTTTTAAGGATGTATTAATTATTTTTAGTTGCCTGTGCGATAGTTTCGGAAGCCATTCTTCGGTATATCCATAGATGCAAAACCAAAAATAATGTTCTGGAGTTTTTTTGTAGGAAAGTATTTTCCTTTTTTCTTTTTTGTTATCTTTTGATGATTCTTTTTCCTTCTTTTCTGTGAACACTTCCACAGGTTTTCATGTCATTAGCATTTGATGAAGATCTGGGGAAGACTGAAGAAGGATACCATGACAACAAAGTAAGAAACAGAAAGCAGAGAAAGAGGAAACATGCTGAGGAGTCCAGTCAATTGCAAGACAATGACAGGAAAAAGAGCAGGCAAGAGATGATGTCAAAGATTAGAGAAGAGGTGAGTTAAATAATCATAGGTTTTGATGGAATTGTTTATATATCAAGTGAAGGCACAGGTATTTTAGATGAATAAGAGGTCAACTCGCAGATAATTATGTGTGGTTTCTCTAATTAGTCACTGTTGTTTATCAATATGCTTGCCTGGCTTCTCACATTTTCACGTTTTTGGTGTTTCTACTTTAATGAGATGGGAGAGGTGGAAATGGCACAAGACACAGCCTTTTTAAGAACCCATCTTATATATCCACTTTAAACTCAATAGGCCACTTTCATTTCCCAGCAAACTTTCTTCTGGTGCTACATTCAATCTTTAAAGCACTAAAGACAATAATATATGTGTATTAACCTCGGAATAGTACCTCTCTTTCTTTTATAATCGCCACATTATTTATCATCCTTCAATGCTTATATGAATGACCATTTTTTATGGTTTGTGCAGGTTAGTGCTGATTACAAAGCTGCTTCTTTTACACTAGATGCTGCAGAGAGGAGAAGGATACAGGCAGAGACATTGTCTGCAGTGTTTGAGACGTATTTTCGGATCTTGAAGCATTCTATGCAGTCAACTTCAACCAGGTTAGTGCTTCAATTTTTCTGTAGCTCTTGGCTATTGGGATTAGATGTTGTAATATTGTGTCACTATGTAATATGGAATTTTCCATTTCCACGCAGCAGATTTTTATAGTCTCGTATGTCACTTAATCTGTACCTGTTTTTACCTTCAGTGGCGATCTGATACATATTTCTCTTGCAAGTGGGTTTGATATTGGTTCAAATTATCCTGTGCAAGTACCCTTTTTCTTTAATGTCTAAGGAAAAGATCTTTGTGCCAGCTTCAACCTTATCATGTCCACGGCATAGATGAGCTAGATCTATATAAGTGCAATCTCAATTGTCATTTATCTTTTATTTGCTTTAGTATTTTACATTAGCGTAAAGGTTGGTAATGAAAAGAGTACATGGTTGCAATTTGGCTGTTGCTTGGGGTAGGTGAATTTTTGGAATCAGCATTCTATTAAAGGAGACCTTGAAAATTTGGTAGATGTTGGGTTTAAATTATGACATGGAATTAGTGTGTACAAATTGCCCATAATGCCCACTGTTCCTCATGTTTGCTGTTTCTACTCTATGCTTTAAGATCATGAAAAGCTACTCTCTTTTCTCCTTCTCACGTTCTGTTTTCTTATTCTTAGCTCTGAAACTGATGGTAATTCAGTTGCTGGTGTATTTGGAGCACACCCATTGCTTACGCCATGTCTGAATGGATTGGGAAAATTCTCTCATCTTATTGATTTAGATTACATAGGAGATCTTATGAATTATCTGAAAAAGCTTGCCAGTGGTGGTGATAATTCTGATTCATCTGAGAAATGTTTGACACGGTTGACTGTTTCTGAACGCCTGCAATGCTGTATTGCTGCCTTCAAAGTCATGAGAAGCAACCTCGATGCCCTTAATGTTGATTTACAGGATTTCTTTGTGCATCTGTACAACATCATACTTGAGTATAGACCTGGAAGGTTTGTGTTTTACATTCTACTTGTAAATTCTGTCTTCTCATCTACAAAATTCTCCATATTCCTCTACACTTCCTCAGTGATATATTATACTTACATTTATAGCTGCTACAAGTGGTTTGTTAATTGATAGATTAAGTGCATTTGTCTCCTTGTCTCTTACTTCCTCTCCCTCTCTCTCTGAAATTGAGTTTGTTTCTTGTTTTGGATCTTCTCCAGGGTTTTAGATTTTGATTTCTTGTATTTTCGTTTCCTCTACTCTAATTAGTTGATTACACCAGCTGGTTCTTGTTAGCATTGCGCAATGGCTGATTTCTCTACCAGTCTACCTTAATAGGTTTCTCACTCCATTTGAATATCTCATGCAGGGACAAAGGGGAATTGTTGGCAGAAGCTTTTAGAATCATGTTGTATGAGGATAGACAGCATGACATGCAAAAGGCTGCTGCGTTTGTAAAACGACTGGCGACATTTTCTTTATGCTTTGGGTCTGCAGAATCTATGGCTGGTATATCTGTCAACTGCTAATGCAGTTGAACTTGTTATGAGTACCTTATATTTGTTTAATATCTTGATTGTTAATTTAGTATTTGTATAGTGCCTTGATTGGTGTCTTGTTCTTTTTGGAGCTGCTACAGCTTTGGTGACTTTAAAGCATCTTGTTCAGAAGAATGTCAAATGCCGGAATCTGTTGGAAAATGATTCAGGAGGTGGATCTATTTCTGGTTCTGTTGCTGTAAGCAATCTTCACTGTCTTTCTGATCTTTTTAGAAGATGGAATTTCCATTTTTAGGATTGTGATGTGAAATGAATGATAAATAGAACAGCTAAGGGAAATGATGCCATGTGCATAAATGCGTAGGAGTACGTATTATCAACTCTGTGTGATGAATTGAACTAATTACTTGATCACATTGGTGTGATATTCCAAATTTTTACAATGCTCAGTTGCAACGTAATAAATAATATTGTCAGAGTTGGCAGAAGTGAGATTTTAACTCCAGTTTTTACAGGAGCAAAATATTTCTTGTACTATTCTTTTTCCTTCTGCATTTCATGTCATGGATGATGCAGTAATTTTTGTTCCATAATTTTTATTTTGGAATTAAACAATTCGTACTTGATTTATTGTGGCTTACCTAATTTTTTGAAATGTTTAATGATGAACTTATAATGCTCAATTCAATCAAAAACGAGTGGTGGGTTGCAGTAATTATTTAGGTAATAGTAGACATGTAATAAAATCTCTGAAATGGAGCAATCTGAATCCTTTCAAAACTATTATTACTATTGGGTTCTCATATTTAACCTGTGAGAAATTCAAATCAGATAGATGTTTTTAAGGGTTGGTTTGGCCTGTCGCTTGGACGCAAAATTAGTACCTGAAGCATTTGTTGGGACCATTTGGATGAAGTAATTTAACCTTTGCACTAGTCACTGTTTGTAGAACTTCTCAACAGTCCACAAGGAAAGCTAAATAATCTGAGATTTCTATTAACTGCATAGGCCCATTTAAGTATTGATTTTCTGTCTTTCCTCCATCTACGAAATTCCTATATATGACTTGTGTGTCTTATAATCCTTTTTCTGAAGTTCAAACTTCTTTCTGGTGCTTAATCGCTTCTTTTCTGTCAATCTAGAACTTAGAAGCAACTGTGCATGTTGATGTTTGTGGATGCTCTATATTTATCATACTGGGATTATGTTAGTTTGTTCAATAAGACAAAGAGTTTCTATTTGATTCCACTGCAAGGTGTTGGGTCCACATTTACTAGTCTATTTTTCACATGAAGTTCTAATATCATTCGACAAGACTGAAAAACTAATGGTAATCTGCATTTTTATTGTCTGATGGCATGAGCATATAATTAGGAGATGAAATGCATTCCAGTGCCCAGTTAACATCTCTTTGTTATTCTGTTTTTGATATTGGTGCAGAAATACCAGCCATATGCTTCAGACCCTAATTTAAGTGGCGCTCTCAGTTCCGTCCTGTGGGAACTCAATCTTCTTTCCAAGCATTATCATCCTGCAGTTTCCACAATGTCTACAGGCATTTCGAACATGATCACTGGTAATAGCCAAGTGCTTCTGTCCGCTCTATCTCCTCAACAAGCTTTTATGGAATTTTCGCCTGATCAACATGTATTCAATCCGACTTACTATGCCAAAAAATCAAGTAGCAAGAAGAAAAGAGAGAGTGGACAGTTGAAATTGAAAAATATTGAACAGTTTCTAGATGAGATGAAGTCCTTTGATGAAGACGAGTTACAGGCCAAACTCTCAAATCATTTCATGCTTCTTCATGACATCAAGGAGCATGAGAGATTGAGACTTGAATTGGATTGTACAAACTTAGCCTTGCGATTACATGAAGATTATGAGAAGCAGAAGAGGAAAGGTAGAAAGGTGTAGCCTTGAAACGTTTTAAAATTTTTGATTAGTTTCACCGGCGATTTTGGAAAAATTTTGAGTCACTTCTAATGATGTTATGGATATATATATTTATAAGAAATCTGTATTTCCCAAATCCCTAGATATTGAGCAATTCATATCATTTGAGTGATCAAATGATTGGAAGGCCTACATTGTCCATCAAACTAATGAGCTACTCTTTTCAAACTTGGTATCACTTAATGTAATAAATACCATACCAGACGTGATATTCTAGTTGATTATGGAGTGGTATACTACTGATATCAGTTAATATTAAATAATATTTTAGATAAAATTTTTAAATTATAAAATAGTTCTCCAATATTATAAAATTGAAAAATAGTCTATTAATATATTATACTATATAATTTTTAATTTTACATTAACTTTATCTCAAAAATTACAATAAGATAAATTTAAAATAACAATTATCTCTTTATTTTGCTAATATTACTTTTCATATAAAAAATATCTACAATTAATATAACAAAAAGATCATTTAATTATTATACATATATAAAACTAAAAATAATACAAAGTAATTAAAATATCTATAATTTATATCATATAGTAATCAAACATCATATACTCAAAATAATATAGGTCCATAAGTATTACAATAAGAGTTTCTACTAAGGAATATACTAAAGAAAAGGTAAACTTGAAACAAAAACACTTGCAGTTAAAAGTTTTATATTTATATTGTATATATAAAATTTAACACATACGTCAAATATAAGTGAAATTAAAAAAGAAAAAATAAAAATAAAACTTTATTCAATAAGATATCCACTCAAATAGTATTAGCCCTAATTTTCATTTATTACAAAATCCTCGTCATTGAGAAAAGTTTCATACTTTCATTATCACTATTATTTAAATTTATTGTACCAGATAATATGTGAATATTTTCCTATCCAAAATTATCTTCAAAGCCACTCTCATTAGTGAAACTTGGTTCCCTAAAAACTTAATCCACTAAAAGATCGATATGGTGAAGGCAAATTGGATCTACACAATTACTTACTATATTAAAAATTCTATTAAACAAATAAAATTTAATTATTAAGAAATTGCAAGAAATTATATTCAACTTAATAATGATAATAACAAATCTTTCTCGAAGCTTTAAGCTATATCGAATAAAAATCAAATCATTCAGTCTTTTTTTTTCCAATTTATTTATTTATTTTTGGAAATAGATGAATTTAAATGTATTATAAGTCCTTTCATGCCCCGTTGTACTCATACATTAAATCATAATTCGAATTACAAACCTTTGCAATTCTAGAACTTCACTTTTAAATTTGTCCCACCATACAACTATAAGACAACAAAAGTAACCTTATAAACAAAATAAAGTGATAATTAATTTCAAATAAGTACAAAAGGGAAGAAATATATACCTAGATTAAGTTTGTCTCTTTGACGAATTACAATGGGCATCCTAAAATTGCCACACACATCTTGGACGCCTCCATTTCTGAGCTTGGACGCCTCCATTTCTGAGTTAAGGAGATTTTACATTATCTCACGTGAAATAATTATTATGATAGTTACTAACATTCCTTTATTAACTTAACTATTTTTGTAAAACTTGGTCTGAAATAGACACTCAGATTCAAAAATGCCTCAACAACAAATAACGAAGAGTAAAGTTGTCTTTTTTTTAATCTTTTATTGATGAATGTAAGATAAGGTGTAGATAAGAAAAGCCTAATTTTCAAATTGGCCTTAATTACTTACTTTGCCCTCCCCATGGAATTATAAAAGTAATCCATTATTGCTTTCTTATCACCATTAATAAGATAAAGCACTCTCACTAAAGACTCATAAATTTTAATGAAAAAATGATATTGTGACCAAAGGTTCATGATCTTTAATTATCATTTAATGAAAAAATGATATTACAAAATCCTCATCATTGAGAAAAGTTTCATATTTTCATTATCAATATTATTTAAATTTATTGTACCAAATAACATGTGAATATTTCCTATGTAAGATTATCTTCCAAGTTATAATTTGCAAATTGCCAGTACTTTGTCACCATTTATTGTTAATTCTGCATAATTGTTATTAGGACAATTGATACTGCAAATG
>JANKOE010000008.1:49865270-49879344 GCA_026284465.1 Erythroxylum citrifolium | reverse complement strand
AGATAATTTTTAAATATATTTTTAAATTATTTATTTATCTAATTGTAAATTTAAACTTATAAACTTCAAAATATACAATTTTAAAAAAAAATTCGCCAAACACAACACAAAATAAGATAACAAAGCTCACCAGTCATATTTCATCAAAAAGATTAAAAAAAGATCACTAATCAATAATCATAATAGTCATTGAAGTTGAAATCATCAAAATTAAGGCATTTTAAATAGACCGGTCAGTTCTTGCTTTCACCGGTTCAACGGTTTTTACCGGTTCGACCACAAAATGAACGAGTCAATCACTCACAAAAAATACAGGCTAAACCGGACCGTTTCATGCTCCAATTCACCAGTTCTCCGATCCGATTGACCGGTTTAGTCCGATTTTCAAAAAACTGATATATACATATATATGCGACCTTTCTGGTCAGGAAAAGCAAGTTGCATTTGCACCCAGAGACTACAAGGAGATGTGGGATCGTAGTCACCTATTTGTTTAATGTGATAAAAGCAGTGGGCGCTCCATTAGGAGGACCTGCCAATCTGTTAACTGAGGAAGATTTAAATAAAGAAAACGAAAAAGCACATTTTAATTGAAGATACGTGGGCTAGTTTTGAAAATTGTTATTGGCCCATCTTGGATGCTGCCCAGCTTCGAGCTAACCCATATAATACAATTTTTGGATTGTGGTCTTAGATATTTTTGATTTTTCGTTGGTTTCTGTTCTCTGCAACAGAAATTAACAAGCATCAATGTCTACTCCTCTTTCTCTTTACAATCAAATAAGACCACCCTTATCTACAGAAAATCCCTCCCTTACAATCCCCAACACATTCTCCTCCACCATCGCCGTCGCCGATTTCACCGCCATTCCTTTGAGCAAACAGAACAGCATGAACCGACAACATTCACACCCATGTCTTGTTTCCCTTGAAAATTGCTCCTCCATGTCTGAGCTGAAGCAAATTCATTGCCAAATGCTAAGAAATGGCCTCTTCTTCGACCCCTTTTCAGCCAGCAAAATCGTGGCCTTTTGCGCTCTCCACGACTCCGGATGCCTTAACTATGCTCGTCTAGTCTTCTCTGAAATCCTAAATCCTACAACCTATACATGTAACTCCATGATTCGAGGCTACACTAATAGTAACTTCCACCAACAAGCACTTCTTTTCTACCAAGAAATGATAGTCCAAGACTTGCTGCCTGACAGATTCACATTTCCCTCATTGTTCAAGTCCTGTGGGGATCTACTAGAGGGCAAACAGCTACATTGTCACTCCACGAAATTGGGTTTTGTTTCAGATGTTTATATTCAGAACACTTTGATGAACATGTACTCCAACTGTGGATGCTTGCCATCAGCTAAAAAAGTCTTTGATAAGATGGTGGATAAGAGTGTGGTTTCGTGGGCCACAATCATTGGCGCTCATGCACATTGGAATCGAACAGGTGAAGCCGTGAAGCTTTTCGAGCAGATGGGGAGGGAAAATGTGAAACCTAATGAGGTTACCTTGGTCAACGTGTTAACGGCTTGTGGCAAGGCAAGAGATTTGGCAACGGTCAAGAGAATTCACAACTACATTGAAGAAAATGGTTTTGGGTTCTATCCCATCATCAACGCAGCTCTCATTGACGTGTATTGCAAGTGTGGTTGTGTATCTATTGCAAGAGAGTTATTCGACAAGATTCAGGACAAAAATTTGTTTTGTTGGAACATCATGATCAATGGACATGTAGAGGATAGTGACTTTGAGGAGGCTTTGATACTATTTCGGAAGATGCAAGCCAAGGGTATCACAGGCGACAAGGTGACAATGGTGAGCTTGTTGCTTGCTTGCACTCACCTAGGAGCTCTTGATCTTGGTAAGTGGTTACATGCCTATATTAAGAAGCAGAAGATCGAGGTGGATGTTGCCCTAGGAACAGCTCTAGTGGATATGTATGCCAAATGCGGAAGCATAGAAATTGCGTTGAAGGTCTTTCATGAGCTGCCTGAGAAAGATGTTATGGCTTGGACTGCCTCAATAGTTGGCCTCGCAATGTGCGGGCAAGGAGAGAAGGCTTTGGAGTATTTTCAGGAGATGCAGATCAGAGGCGTAAAACCAGATGCAGTTACATTTGTAGGAATTCTGGCTGCTTGTAGTCATGCTGGACTTGTTGATGAAGGGATGGCTTACTTCAATTCGATGTCAGCCGTATATGGCATCAAGCCTAGCATCGAACATTATGGTGGATTGGTTGACATACTAGGCCGAGCTGGTCGCATTTCTCAAGCAGAGGAACTGATTGCTAGCATGCCAATGGCACCAGATCAGTTTGTTCTAGGGGGTCTTCTTGGTGCCTGTAGAATCCATGGAAACCTTGAGGCTGCAGAGAGAGCAGCTAAACAGCTTCTAGAGCTGAATCCAGATAATTGCGGCATGTATATCCTTCTGTCAAACATATATAAATCATTAAACAAGTGGGAGGGCGCTAAAAGAATAAGGGAGTTGATGGAAGCTAAAGGCATAAAAAAGCCTCCAGGTTGCAGCCTGATAGAAGCGGATGGAATTGTCCACGAGTTTGTAAAAGGTGATTCATTCCACCCACAATCTAAGGAAATATACCGTATCTTAGAGGATATGATAGACCGAATAAAGCAAGCCGGTTATGTGCCCAACATGTCCGAAGTGCTATTTGACATGGATGAAGAGGAAAAGGAGACAGCACTTAGTGTACACAGTGAGAAGCTGGCAATTGCTTACGGCCTGTTGAACACGAGTCCCGGAACTCCCATCCGAGTCATTAAAAACCTTCGTATATGTAGTGATTGCCACACTGCAGCTAAGGTCGTCTCCAAAGTTTACAACAGGGAGATAATTGTGCGGGACAGAAACCGATTTCACCATTTTAAGAATGGATCTTGTTCATGCAGGGATTACTGGTGATATAAACAAATACTGTTTGTATCAAAGGATTCAAAATTTCCAATCCTACCACATTATATTTGCCCATGTCAATGACTTCTTAGTTGGAACCATCTGATAATTTGGTTAAAGCAAGCAAATGCTGAAGTTATAAAATCTTACATGCTACATTGGGTAAAAGTTAACTCTACTAATGGAACCAACCTAGACAATATATTTTATCATTTCATGGCAATTCACTGGACAGAACCCCGGCCTGCTTATACCAAAACAAAGGATTTCAAAACGTGTAACCACAAAGAGTGTCTTTTACCAAAAAATTTCCAGACAGATTACGTAGTCTTCCAGAATTTTAGTTTAGATAGCACTGTTATGAAGACAATGGTATCATGACTAGCTCAAAAAAAGTGTCATAATTCTGGATGGAGTAATTCAGTGAACTAGAGAAAATTTGGAACCATGTGGAGCTCTTTCTTTGGTGTAACTAACCCTAAACCAAAACGGAAAGCCATCATAACACCGCCATCACCAATTATATCAGTGTCATTGTTAACAAAATTCTTTGATTGTGAACAACAAAAATATATCATTTTGCAGAACAACTGGGTATGACCGTTAAAACTGCTGGAGCATAAAAACCCTTACAAATGGATGGAGTACAGCTAGGGAGTTGAGCCTGAGCAAGTTCTACGTCATTTCGAAATAAATTACTGAACAATCAACAAGGCGCAAGCAAGTATACCTTGTTAATAGGGATTGGCAAGTACTTGAGGTTCCATTCTACTTGAATGAAAACTGCTCGTTTTCAATTTTTAGTGTCTGGGGGATCTGAAGATTGAAACATCTATGTTAACTAGAGAAGAGAAGAGCCAAGCAAGCCATCCCATGGTGACAACTTTTTTCAAGCACCAGTATACTTACTGTTCAAAGAGCCGTGCTAGTAGTCATCGATCAACAAGAGTTAAGACCATCCCAAACAACATTCGAACGGGTTAATTTGAGGATGGATGTTTTAATTTCACACGGTAAACTTGCGACGAAGAGAATATCTTGAATTGATTTAAATCAAGGAAGGACGTTCTATAATTATGAGGACAAGTCATTTGAATGAGTTACCAACTTGTTTCCGAAAACAACACACAATTTTAAGGTAAATAATAATGTTGGAGTCTCAATTTTGAAATGTATTATATCAATTTTAAATGATAAGAGGAACTAATATGTTGGATTAAAACAAATGGGCAATGTTGAGTCATTATGGTGCATTCAGGTAAGATAGGGAGTAAAGGCAATCTTTTCTGAACATCTTATCCATAAATACTCTAAACTTGCCAAAAGCAAGGATAATCGTTCCAAATACTACAATGAGTCTTTTGAACCATCATGAAAGTTAAACAAACTAAAGTATATATGCTAAACATACTAACTAGACAAAAGCACAAGCAAGTTTACCAGAACGTGGTCCTCAATCCTCATCACCATGATCAATCTTTTCCTTAAGTTGTTCTTCTTCATCACAGGAATTTCCACTCCCAGTCTGTTTAGGAACGGAATCACGCTCGGAAGAGGCAGCAACAGCTTTATTAACTGACTGCTGATAAAGAACTCCACCTGCCAGCGTGAAAAGGAGGCAAAGCAAACCGAATGGACTAGCATGCTTATCCCAAATCAGCACATTTATCACTATTGTAAGAAACTTATTTACCACACCAGTCACAGTGTAGGCTGTTGCAGATATAGCCTTTCTTGCCGCAAAGCCAAAGAAACTAATAAGCAAGCCAAACACACAGGATAAGGACACAGCAAACCACGCGTCAAATTCAAACCAATTACCAGTTTTTGACGCCAAAGCTGCAAACAGATCACTGTACTCTCCTGTGAGTATCCAGAACACAGGGGCAATCATCAATGACAGCAAATTGTTGTACAACACAAGTCCCCATGTGTTCAATCCAATAGTTGATACAATGTGTTTGATATAAACCATCTCAGTAACAATGGTCACTAGATACGCTAAAGCCCAAGAATATGCGGTCAAAGTAAAAGCAGAATCAGTGGCCACGTACCCAACAGCACCACTCAAAATAACAACCAACGAGACAAAGGTAAACTTTGAAGGAATAGGTTGTTTTCTAAATACGGTGTCAGCGACGGCAACCAACAGGGGTGTCAAGGATCTGAACATTATGAAGGTATCGACATTGGCATGACGCAAAAGATTGGTATTGGTAAAGATTGCCAGGTAAAAGACAATTGCAGCGGGCATAAACTTCTTGGCAGTTTCATAAGTGAAGGCGTCGTGATACAAAAATCCCAGCTTACCCAAAACCCAGACACCCAATGCAGAGGTCAAGTACTGCAATGCAGTCAAAAGGGCAGGATAGCTGAATTTGGTAATGGCATATTTGTTGATAACAGCAAGTAAACTTGAACATAGAGCATAACCCACCACCACACTACTAGTGGCTAACTGCTTCGAAGACTCAACTCGATCCGAAGCCATACTAGGCCCCTTTCTCAGCGTGCCTACAAATGATGATCTAACAAACACACAGCAATACAGATATAAAGCAGATCCTTAAAATTCCAGAGAGACAATGTAAAGAATGGGGGCCTTAAAGGAGTCACCTGTGTCAATATCTAGAGAAAAAGAACTAGCAAACAGCTTCATAGGAAAAAATCTGAGAAATTGGAAGCCGATAATCAGGTCTGATCGACGAGTGGTAATGAAAAGAAAGCAAAATCTTATCAAACCCCAACAAATTTGGACTACTGAGAAAAGGGTACAATTCACTAAATTGTGGATCAAAAAGGACGAGAAAAGACCAGAACGAGATCAAATAGGGCACGCAGAGACAAAAAACAGAGGCCCTTTCAAATGGTGTGACTTAGGGAGGGAGGCGGAGGCAGAGGGAGAGAGAGAGAGCAAACGAAAATCCACTGACCCGGAATGAATATAAGGGGAAACTGTGTCGGTGGAAGCAAGAAATAGGATGGGATCTAAATCTAATTAGGCTGATTTTGTTTCTTTAATAATTCATTTTCTTAGAGCGAGCAATGAGAAGGGGAGGGGTGGGTTTAATCAACGTCTCGTGATTGACTGAGGAGCAGATCCGGTAGGATTCTAATGTTCATTTACAGTTTACTCCGCGTCGGTCGGTGCCATTTTAGCCTTTTCCTTGACAACTGTAGCATTATATTTCTTTTTTTTTCCTAGACCAGGGTATCTACCGACGAATCCAGTAACTAATTTCCTAGCTGGTTGGTAGGCACCTCACAAGGTGGGACAGCTGGCCCAAAGATTTAAGGCTGCTTCATACCCAAAGTCAGGGATCAAACCCTTGACATTTGGTTAAGAATGGATGAGTCTCTTCCACTCAACCACACCCCTCAAATTTGTAACATTATATTTCTAATGCTTGTTTGTTATGAATGAGTCTCTTCCACTCAACCACACCCCTCGGATTTGTAGCATTATATTTCTAATGCTTGTTTGCCAATTACTCCACGCTAACCTTTTTTACGGAATTACCCCTCTTCAACTTCCTTACCGGTTCAATATCTACAAAAACATATACAAATGGTTAAAATGTCAAGATTGTGTCCCGTTCGATTTGTCTTCGTCAATTATACAATCATTAAATGGAAAGATTGTGTCCTCGATATGATCTAGAATATTCACATTTAATATCAATTATTAAAACATTCTAATATGTAAAATCCATAAATTTGGTAAAACATAAAAGATAGATAGATAGAATTGAGTTTTTTTAATTTTTAAACCTTTTTATCTACAATCATTTTTAACATTATCCTTTTATTATTTCAAAGCATTTGCTTTTACATCTTTATATTATACTTAAGTAAAACAACCAAACTTTTTGAAAATTAAAATTGAATTAATCAAAGATGCTAAGATCAATGCACACACTTAACCCATAAGGACTTCTTCTTAGTGACCAGTCTCCATAATCTTAGCTAATTGAGATTCATACATTAATTGTAATGGAATAATTCCTAATCCACCTTCCTCTCTTGGCTTGCATAAACCATTCCAGTTAGAGTTTTGAATAGGTCCTTGTGTTAATATCTCCAAACTATAGGAATTTACATAGGAGTTTCTCCATTTCCTTGTTCAGTTTCTTAGAGAAAAGAAGATATGAAGACAAGTACATGATTAGGTTGCTCAAAACTAAAAGCACAAGTTGGAGCCTCCAAGTATACGAGAGGCACTCATTAGCCCAATTTCCCTATCTCCTTCTTATAATGTCGAAGATCTCCTGACATTCTCGATATGGTACTTTAGTGGGGGATATACGGACTCCAAAATACTTGAATGGAGGGGCAATAAAAAGCCATTGTTGGAGTTATGTAGATATAGTGTCTTGGAAAGCAAGTGTATTTACATGTAACTTAATCTTCTTCGGTTATAGTTTTGTAATGAAAATATTTATTATTAATAAAATAAAAGACTTTGTTTTAATGAGCATTATATATCTAGTCATAAGGTACCGAGATTCTTTTGTAAGTAATATACATATACATAGAGATATATGGGAAACATGTATATTATAATAATCTAAATAATGGATTCACAATTGAATAATTAAGTTGGTCGCTTGATTATGATTTAGACTATAGTATTGCGATTTATCTCCGTGTAAGTAAAATAGTTTACTTCAAGGGAATGATGAGTTTTATATCATGATAGTAGTCGACTGTTGATAATGGCACTATTAAATGAATCTAAAATCAAGTATGTTCTCAAGAATAAAGTGGGTCATTACTTTAATCTTTAAACATACAACTTAAGCATTCGCTTATTATGGACAACAATCTTGTTGAGTAGTGAACTCATATGTGTTTTATTATAATTCTTGATATAATCAGAATGGATTTTTACAGAGTATTAATATGATTTTCGCATGTTGGAATTATTAACTGAAACGTGTACCAGTGAACATTCACTCAAATAAAGAGTTTATAGTGATATCATCACTTCTAGATGTTTTAAGGGGATTGGTGATTAAACTGGCGCTAGTAGTTTGATGGACTAGCTACCCATCAAGTCTTAATACCAAGATGAGATCTTGTGTGTTAATCACCATATAGAGTAAAACGGGAGAACTAGAAGGAAAAACTAACATAAGGGCAAAACGGTAATTTTACCCTTTCTTGTGTGGATGACTATAATAAGGTTCATAATAGGGTTTGCAATTAGACATGAAAATATGTGTTATCATAATATTTAGTAATTCAAGAGTTCAACTAATTGTCTTTAGTGGAATGACATTTAGTTAAAAGCTAGAATTAATTATAATAAGATTAAATTAATTCTGGGCTTATAGGAGCTTGAATTATCTAAGTCCAATAAGATTCCTCACTTGGTTTCAAGGAAGGTTATCAAGCAAAGTAAGAAATATAAATGGAGGTTTTAAAGTCCATGGTTGAATGTTGGGCTTGTACTAATTAATGGTTAATTAGAAGCCCAAATGGACATTTAAAAATGGGCTAGACTTTGATTTAATTTGATTAATTAAATTAAATCAAACATTTTAAAGAAAGTAAGGTGCAATTTTGGTTTTCATTAGGGTTGAATGTGCAGCTGTACATTTGACATTAAATTGCTAAATAAAGATGGTATTTATCATGCATTATCATCATTAAATGGAGTATTGATGTTACCATTAAATGGTTTAATGGTTATCTTTTAATGATAACATGTAACCTATTAGCATTCATTGGATTAAAGAAGAAAGAGGTATATTGGATGGACCATCTTCCTTCTTTTATCATCAAAAACGAAATTGATAGGTCACATTTAGGTTAATAGACTTTTCATATAGTCATCTTAACGACAAATGAGAAGAGTCTCATTTAATGGCTTCTTTACGATTAATTAAATGAAGAAGTGATGCATTGGACGGAAAACTCTTCTTTCCTTTGATGTTAACCAAAATTGTGAGGGTGTAAGAAGGTGCTCTTACATTTTTATCAGTCTCTCTCCTATCTTGCATGAAGAATTTCGAAAATTGCATGAGAATGTCTCATTCTTTGTCTTCTTTCTTATAAGAAAATTCTCCTCCAAAATTTTCTTCTCCTTTCCCGCCAAAGGATTTTGTTAACCAAATTGTCTTAGAAAAACAAAAGGTAAATCAAATTGGTTGAGGATACAACAACAAGGAGAAGATACATTGACAAAGGAAAGGATTCAAAAGCAAGGTTAAAGTTAGGATTGGATACAAGAAGAAGGAGAGGATAGCACAGTGAAGAGTCGGTAATATTTCTACCATCTTATCTTTATGTTAAATATTATCCATATACCGTATCATGTATGGATTGACATATTGATTTGGTTATCATGCTTCCATTGCGTTATGATTTCTAAAAAAAGTTTTTGAAATCCACCGTTTAACCAAATATTTTATGTTTTTATTTCTGATCTAACAGCCATTCAAGTAACTAATTCAAGCTCCGAAGTGTAATGTTCGTAATCCTTTTAGATCAACAATCAGATCTCCTTGTTTATGCAGAAACTTGATAAGTGGATAAAGTACTCCAATGCTCTAACAATGCATTAGATAGAGGGTATATTTGCTTCATAAAAGAGAAGCAAGTCATTTGTAAACACTAAATGGGAGATTTGCATTAAAACACATTTCCTACGAAACTTGAATAAACAATTTTAATTGATGTTATCTTGTAAAATTCTTGAGAATACTTCCAAAACAAATTGTAGAGAGATATAGGAAGAGGGAATCTCCATGTCTCAATCCTCAAGCTCCATAAAATAGTGGGCATTCACTAATCCACTTGACAAACTTCTCTGGAATCCCATAGCCCTTAGTGTATTTAATATAACTCTCATTTCCCAATGTTAAATGCTTTGTGTATGTCCAATTTTAGTGTGTAATCTTATATTTATAAGTCTATTATGGTACCAACTCTCTTTATGCAATATAACACAAATATTTTAACCTAATCTCTATATTTCAGATCAAAGAATAAAAAAATCACCACAAAGTATGTTTTTATTAAATTAAGAACATAAAGTTTAACAAAACAATTTAAGAGTAATTCTTAAAACAAATTTAGCAGTTCATAGTTAAAATAAATAAATTTTTTTCATAATCAACATTCAAGAACAAGGAAAGAAAAGGAAAGAGTTGAATATTGAATCTTGGATGTATTCTTTTTCTTATACTTGAGCTAGAAAATTCTATAGCTTTGTTTTTTCAGAATTTCTCCCCTTTGATCTCCTTGTTAGATGTTCCAACTGCCTCTTCATGTGCTTTTAAAATACCCTCAAATCATCAAAAATACAAAAACTCGCAACCTATAAATTCAACCTTTGCACGATCATGCACTACCACTTGTTCACATTGCACTTATATGATCATACACATTTTGCGTAATCGTGACAGAGGCTCCCTAATAGCTCTAGCTTCAATCTTACATGATCAAACAGTCCTCTTCCTCTAACTTCTTCAAATTTTCTTGAAGTTCCCTTTCTTATCTCATCATCCAAATGCATTAAACATCCTTTAAAATATGCATTAAGATCAAATTCTTTCCCTAGTCAACAATCATCAAACAAACCACACAAAACACTAATAAAAAATAAATTTAAGTCCTAAACACATAATCATCACCCAAGAAAATACCTAATACCACATTCTACAACATAGAAAACACACTCTAAAACACATCTATCAACTTCCCCACACTTAAAACTTTGCTTATCACTAAGAAACACTAACACCACAAAATAAACAAAACACACACAAATCACATAATCATGCAACAATGGCAAAATATTATAAAATATAATGAAATTAACTACCTAAAAATATCAGTCACTTAAAAAAATTCCAAAACATTAACATGTTCCGTTTATATTCAAGTGTTTTGATTTAAATATACATATAAACTAAATTATTAACACCATATTCATGCTTCTATGGAACTTATAAGCAAGCACGAATTCTTGTTTACCAATTTTCAAAGGTAAGCCATCACTAGGCGATAACTATAGTTTATATCATGTTTTAGTAGGTGTTTTAGTGTGTTTTTAGGTATTGATTAGATGAATTGTGCATGTTTAAGATTAGAATTGTGTAATTTGATTATGTGTTTATGTTTTTTAGTATTAAGTGGTTTAGAGCTTGTCATTGGACTTTAATTTTGTACGCTTAAGGTATTTTTATGTGCTTTTTAGTGTTTGAAATTAGATAAATGGAGAGAAGTTGAAGAATGTTTGAGAAAGACTTAGGTCATGATTGTGACATCCCTGTCATGGTCGTGATAGAGATCACGACAGAATCTCATTTTCAAGGGTCACAATCATGACATCATTGTCATAATCATGACATAAGCTCATTTTCAAAGTTCACGATCGTGACATCATTGTCACGATCATGACAGAAGCTCATTTTTAGGGGGCACAATAGTGACAGGCGCGAGACAGATCTGGGGATCTGCTTTCGTTTTCATTTTTGAAGTGTTTTGGACTTTTTGGCTTAGGTAAAACCTAGTTTTTACCCTTAAAGGCAAAAGAACTATAAAAGAAAAAAAGATGACCCTAATGAAAAAAGTCTCCATCTTACCATTTAGAGAAAGAAGCCAAGGAAGAGAGAAGAAGAAGAAGAAGAAGAAGAAGAAGAAGAAGAAGAAGAAGAAGAAGAAGAAGAAGAGAAGTGATTGCCAGCCACTCCTTGTCATTTCTTTCCAAGTTATTTCTTATTCCTCTTTTTATTTACTTCATATGATGTATGATTTGGATGTGAGGATTATGAATACTTTGTTAAGGATGTTCTAACTTCATTTGGGATTGATTCTTGAATCAATTGTGATTTAATTGCTTTTGATGTTAATGTGTTTGGGTATTGTGAATGTTTATGATTTTTGCATACTTTGGTAACATAATGAGAGATTGAACCAATGGTAACATGATTAGGTTGGGTGATGACAATTAATAACCTAATAGATCACATAAACATCAAATCGATAATTACACGAAGGGAGATCTTGTGTGAGGTTTCGATTGTCTAAGAACTATTTGGAACATGGGTTGTTTTGTTAATTGAGAAATTAAAAAAAATAAAAAATTCATATTCAATTAAGGATTATGATTTACGGTTTAATGATTGGGCCTCAAGAAAGAATAATCAACCTTTCAAAATTCTAAGACCAATACCAATTAAATCAATAGTAATTAAGGTAGCAATTGAAAATAGAATAAACCCCTCTTCCTATAATTATTTGATCTTATCTTAAGTGATTTCTTAATTTTTAAGTGATTGTGCTCTATAATTTGATTTCCTTGGGTTAATTTTAGAATTTCAATTTCAATCAATTCATAATCAATTGTTTAAATTGCTTTTTTAGTCTTTGTGTCCTTTTTTATCATATTTGTTATAACCTTAGATAACAATAGGACTCAATTAGTTTTACTAATTCCTCAAGGGATCGACACCTCAATACTATAAGTTATGATTCTGTATGCTTGTGAATTTTTGAGGGTTTTATAGAACTAAAACTTGCTCAACACTAGGTACCCACTCATGGAAATTTCGATGGTGGTGTAGTTAAGTTAGGGTCCCGTAACTGTTTTGCTTGCATAGTATACTGTATGTAACCTTTTGTCCTTCCTTTGGCCCAGTATGCAACCTACAGATTGGTCAATAGCATTGCACATTAATTCGAATGGGGTTGTCCAATCGGGTGAGTTTAGATTGGTGATGATGTTAGTGCCTCCTTTAATTGTTTGAATGCAAATGAATAGTTATCATTAAAGAGGAAAGGTATATCCTTGACTAACAAGTTTGTAAAAGGTCTCGCGATTTGAGAGAAATCCTTGATAAAGTGATGGTAAAACCTAGAATGGCCAAAGAGTGCTCGTATGCCCTTAACATTGATTGGAGGTGGGAGTTTCTCTATAAGCTCCGTTTTTGTCTGTCCACTTTAAATCCTTTACCAAGCATTATCCCCTCCTACACTATAAAATGGTACTTCTCCCAATTCAACTATAAATATGATTCTTCACATCTTTTGAGTATCTTGTCCAAATTGGTTAGACACTTCTTAAAAGAGTATCCAAAGATAGAAAAAAATCATCCATGAAAACTTCCATTATATCTTCAATCATGTCTGCATAAATAGATGTCATGCACCTTTTATACGCAAATTTACTATAAGGACATGTGAACGTGGTCTTTTCTTGGTCTTCAGGGTTGATGAATATCTGAGTGTACACTGAGTAACCATCTGAGAAGTAGTAGAATGAGTGATAAGCCACTCTTTCTATCATTTGATCAACAAATGGGAGAGGGAAATGGTGATTTTTAGTCACCTTGTTAAGTTTGTGATAGTTTATGCACTCTCTCCATCCTGTGACTGTTCTCGTCAAAATTAACTCTCCACTTTCACTTTTCATTACAATCATTTCACCTTTCTTTGATATACATTATACTAGGCTGACCGATATAGCTATATGATACCTGTAGGAAAATCCCGGGGTGTCCATCACATGGACACAGTGCGGAAAACAAAAATTTTTGCTCCGGGATATTCCCGAAAGCCAGGATCCATGTGTATGTACAAACAATCAAACCATAACGACCAAAGGAGACCGTCTCTAACGGTATCCACGCAGAGGTCGGAAAACCTAACCGGGACAAACCCTTTTGACCCGGGAATAGCTAGGCTAAAGAAAAGAGTGCTAGCTCTTACCTTAGCCTTGGAGAGCTTAGGAGTAACCTTGGTGAAGTGACTTGGAAATGAGAGAGAGATGGAGAGAAGAACTTGAAAATCAAATTTTCAAAACCAAAGCTTGAAACTTTCGGCCTTCTCCCATGCTTCACCGAACTTCAACACTTGCTTCATGTCTTCTCTAGTCTATTTAACAATTAAAAGACACTTGAGAGACTTAGCAAAAGGCAAGCCACGTTGGTGGCTTTAATTGATTAATAAAATGCCTTAAAAAGTGTGTTGATCATTAACTTTGAAAAGTCAAACTTTTCAACTTTTCATTTTGTTCTCTTCCACCGAAAATCATATATATATATATAATTAATTAATTCTTAATTAATTAATTAATATATATATATTTGCTGAAGAGGTCCAGTCAAACTGGGGTCGGTCCTACCGGCCTACCGGGCCCCGCCGGCGA
>JANKOE010000008.1:49610217-49625062 GCA_026284465.1 Erythroxylum citrifolium | reverse complement strand
GGGAAGTCCCGGTGACAAAAAAGTTTTGTTTTCCGCACCCGGTACATGTGATGTACCACCCGGGATTTTCCTACAGGAGCACCCTCACAGATACGGACGCCATGAATATCACCACGCAACTCCGCTTTATGCAAAAGGGCTGAAAGACCTTCCGCACAAAGAATAAAAAGATACGGGAAAAGTGGATCCCCTTGACGAAGTCCCCTATTCGGACTGATAGGCCCCACACAGTTGCCATTGAGCGCTACAGAATAGTTCACAGTAGTTACACAAAGTTTAATCCAACCAACCCACTTAGCATCGAAACCCAACCGAAGCAAAATAAACTCCAAATAACTCCAATCCACCCTATCATAAGCCTTACTAATATCAATTTTAAACGCAACATCTCCGCTAGATCCACGACTTTTATTCTTCATATAATGTATCAATTCGAACGCAACCATAACATTATCAGAAATTAAGCGCCCCGGCACAAAAGCCGATTGCATGGGGGAGATGATTCTGGGCAAGATCTGCTTGAGTCTATTAGCCAACACTTTCGCGATAATCTTATAAATCACATTGCACAAAGCAATAGGCCTCAAATCCTTCATGCTGCTCGCATTGTCCTTTTTCGGAATAAGGACAATAGTAGTATTATTTAACCCCTCAGGAAACTCGCAATTAGCAAGCCACTCGCAACTCTGATTAAAAATATCACCACCAATAATATCCCAACATTTTTGGAAAAAGGCCGGATTCATACCATCTGGACCAGGGGCTTTATCAGGGTGCATATCAAAAATGGCTTTTTTAAATTCTGCCTGGGTAAATGGAGCAAGGAGAAGAGCATTGTCACGATCACTAACCACAGAATTAAGACAGGAAAAATCATCAAAATTGTGACTTCCAATAGGAGCGGCAAACAGGTTCGAAAAGTACTCCATAACAATAGCAGACATAGTATCATAAGCCGAACATAAATTTCCGGAGTCATCTTCCAAAGAAACAATATGATTAATTCTCCGATGCTTAGAAGCCTGAGCGTGGAAATATTTGCCATTCGCTTCACCATGATTTAACCAGAAAATTTTGGACCTTTGCTTCCAATAAATTGCATCTTAGGCCAATAACCTCGACAATTCAGATTTCAGAGCCAGCAAATTTGGATCAGCTGCGTTAGTACTACGCAAAGTGGTCATCTGTTTTTTAACATCCATAATCCGACCCAAAGTGGAGGAACCCAACGACTTGTTCCATTCAATAATTGATGCACTACAAGCTGCGATTTTCTCCAGCACACTGGATCTGCCGCAACTCAACCATGTCGCAGAGACAACTCCCACAAACCCAGCTTCAGTCAACCATTTATTTTCAAACTTAAATCTGCTAATCTTCTTTACAGGGAAACTAACGTTCGCGTAGAGTTTTATAGGATTATGATCTGAGTAGGAGCTGATTAGACTAAACAGCTTATGGTAAGAGAAATGATCAACCCAGTCGGCAGAAACGAACGCTCTGTCCAGACGCTCCATGACGAAATTACGCGAACCTCGCCCACGCTCCCACGTAAACCCAAAGCCAGTGAGAGGAACTTCAATTAACTGACAATCCGCTATACAATCTTTAAACCCATCAACAAGTGTTCGAGGATACTCATGACCACCAATTTTCTCAGTAACAAACATAAGATTGTTAAAGTCTCCCATACAGACCCACGGAAGGGAAGAAAGACGAGACAGAGACCTCAATAATGCACAGTTAGCACGCTTTCTGTGGCTTTCTGGAAAACCATAAAACCCAGTGAAGCGCCATTTGAAATTGTCTAACATGGTAATCTCGACATCGATATGATTGCTAGAGTAACCCAAAACAGAAACATCTTTATTCGAATTGCAAAGGAGGGCAAGACCTCCACTACGACCAATCCGGTCTACACAAAAGCAACTATCAAATTTCAACCTAACACGAAGCTCCTCCATTTTAGAAGAGGATACAAGAGTCTCACAAAGAAAAAGAAAAGAGGGGCGGTGTTGATGGACAATGTCCTGTAATGCTATGACTGCACGAGGATTGCCCAGACCTCGGCAGTTCCACGCAACGCAATTCATAATGTACGGCGGGCCTCATGAAAGAGACCGGCCGATTGAGTTGTAGCTGACGTTGCTCCACCGAACAGAGAGGAAGAGACGCTACCATCTGGTTCCCCAGCATTTTCCTTTAGCGTGGTTGGAGATGACCGCAATCGTTTTTTCGAATCGTCAATCTCCATAACAGAGACCTCTTTCTCAGCACCGGGCTCGACTGGAAAATTGAAGCTAAGTGTAGAGTCCGGCCCAAACCCCGGAGAGTCCACAACAAAAGGCCCATTGACTGGCGGGAGAAAAAATTGCCGAGGATAATAGCCATAATCATTAAAAATCTTCGGTTTCGAACCTCCTGCCGTATCCCTAGAAGCAAATCCTTGATTCATGGAGCTAAACCCGGTGCTCCCCAGATTGGATGGATCTCTTCGCCACTGATTTGGGCGATTTCGATTTTGAGCTCGAATCTCGGATTGGATGTCCTCCTTCCATCCCCGTTGAAGCTCCACCGCCGGCAGCTCCGTGAGCTTTGGACAATGAGTGTCGCTGTGTCCAATAATACCACAAAGGTAGCAGAGAAGAGGAACGCGTTCGTAACTGAACGAAACTTCAAACTGATTTCCCCCTTCCTTTCTGATTTTCTTGGTTCGCATGAGGGGCACCGTAATGTCCAATCGAACTCGAATACGCATAAAATTCATCATAACGCCCCTCCATAGACCCGAGTCATACTCCAAAAACCGACCCATCAAATTACCAAGGTTCCGAGCAAGCGTTTCGGATGCAAAGCCAGGAGGTAGATCATGGACTCTGACCCAAAAATCAGCAGCATGAAAGTCAATATCGTCTAAGTTCTCACCCTCTTTTAAATGATGAATCAGCAGAATACAGTTATTAAAACTCCAAGGGCCACTAGCAATCATCTTTCTTAAATCCACCTCATGAAAAAACTGAAAAAGTTACAGTCCATTCCCTCCCATCGGTTTGATACAAGCACCCTTAGTAGGCCGCCAAAGATTCAACAAAGTTCTCTCCATGGCGTCAAAATTGATCATTCGCTCACCAATGAATCGACCCACCAGACTCAGCTTATAGTCAATATCCAACCCGTCAACATCAACCGCTTCCACCACCAACTCCTCATTCTCCTTATCATCAAGAGACAAACGATTAAGATCCGGCTCCATTATCCCCTAAAGCAAAAAGAAACCGCAGAAAAACAGAACGAGAACCCAACTTGACCAGCAAGAAGAAACATGCACTAGGGCATGACAAACCTAGCACTCGAGAGGAAACGAGGCAGACTTACTATGTTACTGTTTTTAGACTACCTCAATATTACTAGATAATAATTAATGTAGTAACATAAATAATCAATTAATTTTAATACATCAATGAATTAATTATATATTAATTATAACTGAATAAACCTAATAATTAATTAACAAATAAAGTATATTTTAATAAATCAATTAATTTATTATATTCTAATTACTATTAATTATATAATAATTAATTAATTAACTATGATTTAAGTATATTTAAATTATAGAATGAAAAAATAGTCACTCTATAAAAAATAGTCACTCTATAGTTAGTTAAGTAATTAATGTATTAAATATAATTTAATTAGTAAATTAATTAAATATAAATTACACTTAATTAAAAGGGCAAAAAATATATGGGCTAATTAGTCATTATTACTAATTAATCAATTAATTATATTCTATTTAACACATCAATTAATTAATTATATATTAATTATTATTCATTATAACTGAATAAACTTAATAGATAACGATAAAAAATTAATTTATAAATAAATTATAATTTAATAAAATAATTAATTCATTATATTATAATTATCAGCAGTTAAATAAAAAATAACTAATTAGTTAATTAATTAAATATATTTTAAATAATAAATTAATTTTTTTATATGTGGTAAATATATTATAAATAAATAATATAAATTAAAAATACTTTTATTAATTAATCAATAATTTAACAAAGAGCATCGGAGCCATGCCTGTGATTATTAAGTCACAGGCGTTACTACTAATATTACTATAATAATTAACAATAATTATACCAATTAATAATGCATGACAATGAACAACATATAATTAATTTTATATCAATTATCACTGATAATAATTTAATAAACTTAATAATTAATTTATAAATAAAGTATATTTTAATAAATCAAATAAGTTATTATATTCTAACTACTATTAATCATATCAAAATTAATAAATTAACTATAATTACAGCATATTTAAATTATAGGATGAAAAAATTGTGACTCTATACTTAATTAATGTTAACTAATCAATATGTTAATTATATTATAATCTGTAAATTAATTATTTATATATCATCTTAATAGTTTAATTAATTTATTATATTCTAATTACTATTAATTATTTTAAAATTAATTAATTAACTATTATTAAAGTATATTTAAATTATAGAATGAAAAGATAGCTACTATATACTTAGTTAAGTGATCAATCTACTAATTATAATTACATCAGAAAATTAATTATATATAAATTACATTTTATTAAAAATGACCAAAAATATATGTGCTAATTAGTCATTTTCATAATTAACATATATAATAAATATTAAAATGTAATGATTAATCAATTAATTATATTTTATTTAAAACATCAATTAATTAATTATATTTTAATTATTATTGATTATAACTAAATAAAATTAACGATCAATAGTTAATGCAAAAATAAATTATAATTTAATAAGTAAATAAATAAATTATAATATAATTATCAGCTGTTAAACCAAAATTAACTAATTAGTTAATTAATTAATTATATTTTAAATAAGAAATTAAGTTTTTATATGTGTTAAATATATCATAATTAATTAATACTAATAAATATTTTTTAATTAATTAAAAAGTAATTTAATAAAAATGCGATAAATTATATAGGTATCACGCCTGTAATGGCTTGACTAGTAATATTACTATATAATAATAAATAATAATTATATTCTAATTACCATTAATTATATCAAAATTAATAAACTAACTATATTTTAAACATATTTAAATTATAAAATAAAAAAATTGTGAATCTATACTTAATTAATGTTAACTAATCAATCTATTAATTATATTTTAATTAGTAAATTAATTATTTATAAATAATATTTAATTAAAAATGACAAAAAATATATGTCCTAATTAGTTAATATTGGATGTACTAATTAATTAATTAATTATATTTTATTTAACACATCAATTAATTAATTATAACTGAACGATCAATAATAAATTTATAAATAATTATTTTTCAATTAATTAATTATTTTGTATATGTGTTAAGTATATTATAATTAATTAACTAATTAATTATGACTTAATTAATCAAGTAATTACTAATATTTTAATTAGGTGCTTAGGAGTCATAATCACAGACGTGACTACTTAGATATATATATTGAATATTTAAAAATTACAAAAAAAATATATGTGCTAATCATTTAATTGCTCAGTTATTTCATAATCAACTTTTTTAATTTTTGCATATGTGCTTTGAAGGGTATGTTCGGCCCCAGGTTCAAATCCAACAACTATCTTTAATTTGAAGGGTATGTTCGGGCCCCAAGTTCAAATCCAACAACAACCCGAATAACTTCAGTCCTTCAGGCCCAAGAAACCGAAACAGCAATTTGACGTGTTTGCAAAGAAATACCATCCCTCTCCTTAGTTTACCAGTCCCGTAAACAAACCAATAAATATAAGTAGAATCTGCCAAATCAGATCAAACCTTCCAAGGAACAAAACTGGTGATTCATTCTTGAGCTAAGCCTATTTGGATCTAGAGAAAGAAAGAAAGAAAGAGAGGTGAACGAGAGAGCATATGGCGATGGTAGGAGTCGAATCGAAGCAAGCGGATAGCAGCGTAGTTGGTTTGAGGGGTGAGTCGTGTTCAGCGAAAACGGCAGCCAAGCAAGGGGAAGGTCTTAGACAGTACTATCTCCAACACATTCACGAGCACCAACTCCTTGTCCGCCAAAAGACCCACAATCTCAATCGCCTCGAAGCCCAGCGTAATGACCTCAATTCCAGAGGTCTTTTTCCCCCTAACCCTAATTTCTTTTCCAGTTACCTTTATGGTTTAGCTTACCTTACTACTCTTCATGTATATAACCAATTAGTTGATTGGACTTTTAATGTTGATCTGGGGCAGTGAGAATGCTCAGGGAAGAACTTCAGCTGCTTCAAGAGCCTGGGTCTTATGTTGGCGAAGTTGTCAAAGTTATGGGCAAAAATAAAGTCTTAGTTAAGGTAATGTTCATTGTACACCAGTGCTTCTTCCTGACATCCAGATGTTAAAGGTTTCAATTTTTCTGTTGTTCCATGGGTGTGTGCGTCTCTCATATTTCCAGCCCCAGTTCTCCTCTTCCATGCTATTTTTATCAACTGGGTAAATTTCAATCCATCATTAAGAAACTATGGGAATAAAGAAAGTGAAGGAAAGGAAATTGAGAGAGAGAGAGAGAGACGTTGTTGAGAAGATGAACTTTTTTTCTCTTAATTTGTTTGAATTGATGAAAATTGATTAAGGGAAGTTGATATTATTTGACAATAGTATTGATATTTAACCCCAAAAAGTTTATCGAGTCATCATTATAATTTATAGTCTAGTTATAGCTTCATTTGATAACATAACCTGGTGATAATAAGGTTATCTGAGTAACAAGTAATCAGGTTACCAATTTTCTCCTACCTTCTTGGATTGATTTCCCGTGGGTCCTGAAGAAAATTATCTTGGAATTTTCTTTGCATTCTAACTTCTTTCATTCCCTAACACAAAAATAGTGGAGCCTAAACTCATATTATTGACACTCAGTTTTAATCCATCCATGCATAGTGTTTAAGTGAGACATAATGCGCTTTTCATTTTAGTCTTTAGAGTTCAAAGTTCAGGGTTATATGTGTTGTGGTGAGCTTCATATCCATTATATAGTACCAGACTGCAAGATTCCAAGCCACACATCTATTTATCAAGTACAATGTTTTGTTACTTGCAGGTTCATCCAGAAGGAAAATACGTTGTTGATATTGATAAGAACATCGATATCACGAAGATTACACCATCAACAAGGGTTGCCCTTCGTAATGACAGCTATGTTCTTCACTTAATCTTGCCCAGTAAAGTGGATCCCTTGGTCAACCTTATGAAAGTTGAGAAGGTTCCAGACTCTACATATGACATGATCGGTGGTCTTGACCAGCAAATTAAAGAGATAAAGGAGGTTTGCTTATTCTAGTAATTGTGAGATGATCTTGATTCTTGATCTGATTTATGTTTTTGGTTATAATTCCAATTTTATTTCTTCTTTTGATTAATTTCAGGTCATTGAACTTCCAATTAAACATCCTGAGTTGTTTGAAAGTCTTGGTATTGCTCAACCAAAGGTATCCAAGATGTCATTTGCTCTTGTAGCTCATTTATTCATGTTTCATGGTTGGTTTGCCCACTGATTCTAACTCTGTCATTATAGGGGGTTCTACTTTATGGGCCACCTGGCACGGGAAAAACTCTGTTGGCTAGGGCTGTTGCACATCATACTGACTGCACTTTCATTAGGGTTTCGGGTTCTGAATTGGTCCAGAAATACATTGGAGAAGGCTCCAGGATGGTCAGAGAGCTTTTTGTTATGGCAAGGTTTGTGTTCTTTTTGGGAGAATCAGTTTCTTGTCTTCGGTGTCATTCTGTCTTCCCCTCTCTTTTGTAATGATGACTTTGTTCTTGGCTTCTGTTTTATTATTCTATATGGGTAACATGTTTATCTTCTTCTTTTTTTCGGCATAAAGGATAAATCATGAAAGGGGATTTTAAGGCACTATTATGTTTATTATGTTGTCACTCATTTGGTGCTGTAGAGGATATTAGGACTCCATTCTAACTAGTGCCAGTTGGTACAACCAAAGGGAGCATTTTCCTTCTTGTTATTGGTTTACGATAAGAACTTCTTAAAATTACAATGAATTAATTGTTGAACATGGTGCTGCAAAATGCTTTGTGATACAGAAAAACAAGTTATTAGTTTACAGTTCTTTATATAAGGAAATTATTTTAGTTGTCCTAGTAGTTTAAGCTTCAAGTTGTTAAGGAATAATAAGAATCCTTATTAATAGGATTCTATTCTTATTTCGTAAGTTTAGTGGGTTTCCTATTCCACTGGGATTAGGTTTCAACACCTTTTCTCTATATATGTTATGTTTTCAACATTTAAGTAATGAGAAGAACAGACCATTTATTAAGTGTGAAACACCTTTTCGTAATGTGATTCTTAGATATTTAGGAGTGATTTCTAACCTCTAGAAGTGATTAGTTTTTTTGTTTTGTTTCAAATATTAAGTGTGATTCCTAGTGGTTTATACAAACTCTAGGTGTGATTCATAGACCTATCCTTTATTTCAATTTCTTATATATTTTTTAATTTCCAGCCCTAAATTCAAATTCCAGCGGCCCCTATTTCATTTTATAGCATTCTTCTTTCTGTTCTACATAACACTAGTTCTGGTTTTGTTGGCATTTAAGATCATTTTGATCCTCTGTTCCCTTAAGTTAAAATTGAGAATTTTCTTTCTTAGATACTTTCTTTTCGTTTGCATGTCCAATTATTTATTTTGTCAATGCCATTGGCTTTATTTTAGGGAACATGCTCCATCAATCATTTTCATGGACGAAATTGATAGTATTGGATCTTCTCGAATGGAGTCTGGGAGTGGCAATGGTGACAGTGAGGTGCAGCGGACTATGCTGGAGCTTCTCAATCAGTTGGATGGGTTTGAAGCATCAAACAAAATCAAGGTACTGTGTGACCTTCACAAGACAATAGAGATGTGAAAACTAACTGCCACCATTCTGCACTTTGTATCTCACTTGTTACTTCTCTTGTCTTTGACCTTTTCTTTTGTCGAACAGGTCTTGATGGCAACGAACCGTATTGATATCCTTGATCAAGCTCTTCTAAGGCCTGGAAGAATTGACAGGAAGATTGAATTCCCAAACCCTAATGAAGAGGTGTGTACCCTTATCTATAATTTGTTTCTTTTTTCTTCAATAATTAAAGAGTGACTGACATATTTAATGTAATGCAGTCACGCCTGGATATCTTGAAAATCCATTCAAGAAAAATGAACTTAATGCGAGGCATTGATTTGAAGAAAATTGCAGAAAAGATGAATGGCGCATCTGGTGCTGAGCTCAAGGTACTTCTCTTCCAGTGTCAATACTCTTACACCATCAACATAAAACTTTTTGCTGGTTAATACTATTTTACCGGTTATCCCATTGGTTCATGTCCTGTAATTACACACCAAATGTGCCAAATGTTGATTTTTATGTGGAAATTATATCTCTCCTAGCTCTCACATTGGGGGAAAAAAACACGGAAGAAAGTCTTATTTTAAAATTGAAATGAGATATTGTACCTAAAGACAGATTTCCATCTGAGTGGAAAAATGCATTAAAATGATTAATGAATTGAAAATGATTTATGGATTGATTCATTTCGTTTTTATGGTTGTTCAAGTATGTGTTTCAAGTATAACGTACTGCGGGTGGTTCCTAGCAATTCTTTATGCTAATGAAATTATTTGTTCAAAACTTTTTCTGTAGCACGTCAACTTATTTATTTAGTAAAAATTTTAACAATGAATTTCATTACATCGTCTCTTAAGATCACACCATTACACTGGTAAACTTGTTTATTTCGTTGCATGTAAAAATTGTAACAGTGATTTGCATTATCATGTCTTAAGATCACACCTTTTAGCCATGCTACCATAATCATTCCAATCAGAGTACATAGCCATTTTAATCTGTTGCATAAAATCCTATCAATCACCACCTCTGAGATGGGACAGTGCAGGCATTTTGTTGTATATATAGTTATGAAGTGAGCTTTTTAGTGCGGTGGTGGTTTTAGCATTATATTGGCGCTGTATCATGCCTGTTTCACTTGTTTTGCTTTTGCAGGCTGTGTGCACTGAGGCAGGTATGTTTGCTTTAAGAGAGAGGAGGGTCCATGTAACACAGGAAGATTTTGAGATGGCAGTGGCCAAGGTCATGAAGAAGGAGACTGAGAAGAACATGTCATTGCGGAAGCTGTGGAAGTAAACTAAATTATATTTTGTGTTTTTGGGACAATTGGGAACGCGAAGAACAAGAAACAAATAGTATCAAATGTTGTTTGTGCTTGTATTGCACCACAGTTTCTCAAGCACGAATCTATTTTTCTATTACCTGGGATTATCATGATAACCCTTTTAAGTTGGCCTTAGGCGTGGCAATCTCTTCTTTCTTTCGTATTTGGAAAGCTCGGTTACTAGGCCAGGTCTTTAGTTGCAATGCGCTATTTATGCAAAGCTCAGTACTCAAGAGTGGTGGTGTAATTGAGTACAGATATGTTGGTTCTTTGCTTTATATTTGCCTCTTGTTGCTTCCAATGCCTTAACCTTCATGACAGTTTCTGTGCCATCCATTTGTGTCTTCTGTTGAGTGCAAGTAACATAGTGGCTGAATTTTGGAAAGGTATGACCACTCGCGGATAATAGTTTTGACAATCAGCTGATGAAATTAATAACGTGCATTTACCTTGAAATTACCACAGATATAAACGAATCTTTAAGAGAACGTTTATGTGATTTTCTGATCAATCGATGTATGTTTAAGAGAACGTTTGTGATTGATCGAAACATCATCTAGGGACCGTCTGAATGCTTTGCAGGAGGGGTTTCTGAGTCTTTGCTAGGGAGATTTGTAACAGTTTTCAAATTCCACTTGAACCGGCCGAATGACTGTTGAATGGAACTTTCAGGGTCCACTTGCAAATAACTTGTGTATGAAAGGAAATTCATCAACACTGAAGTTAAGCTTTAGAGGTATACACTAGGTTGAAGGTGGATTAGTATTTTGAAAGAGTTATCTATCATTTAGATAAGCGGCATCTGCCCTTACCTTAACAAAGATTTTTGTGTTGGGCTATCCCTTCTCGAGTTATTCTCGGTGACCTAGTTATAGCCATTTGAGTCCTTTTAGGTTCACTGAACCCAGTGGAATGGATATAAATAAGATCAGTGCAAGAGACCTTTCTGTAAAGCTTTCACCTATTCGAATTAAGCGATTTCCGAAAAATAGCATTTAAACTGAATCCGAAACACGAGGACAACATTGCTTAGGCGGAAAAACGAGTGAAGACTAGTCCTTCCTTGCTTATAGTTTTTATTAGTTATGTGTGTGTATATATATATATAGTTGTTGCCAAAGAAGATGACAGTAGCCAGAAAATGAGCGGTTGAGTCGAAGAGAGGCCAAAAGGAGGATAAGATGATGGGCAATCTCGGGGAATGCAGAAAAGAGTGCCGGAGAGAGGCTACAACCTACGAGGATAATGATGACATGGTGCTTGTAATTAAAAAGCTTTTGTTTGATTTAGATTTATGTGTAGAGATTATATCAAGAAATGTAAATCTAGACTACAGCGTGTCTTAATAACTCAAATCAAAATAAAATTTGACTATTACTATAATAGTGATAAATTTAGGCCAATTTTTCTGAGAGTATGTATAAAGTTGCTGAAATGAAATTAATCAGTGTTTAGCTTTAGGAGGTGAAGTTTGGTTGGTTTGAAATAAGAAAATAAAATGAAAATAATCTAAGAAAAGAAAATTAAAGAAAACATGTAAAAATGATGAAAGTAGTAGATTTATTAGAAATCTGGCTCTTTGGTTCCATCTCGACCTATACCTTAATTAAACATATTTCGATGATTTGTTGCTCTAAAATCTTTCCTAGAAACTATTAATCGTAGATTAATCTATTAACTCGAGTTTTCCCTTAAGTTGTATTTATTTAAGACACAATCGTTAATTAAACTTAGCCACTGAATAACCTAAGATACGATCTCTAGATTTAATTGGGCAACCGCATTACGAATTAGGAAAACCGATTAATCAAGACAACAACCGCATATGATGTGTTATTTAACTTAAGTTGTGTTATCCATAATGAATACGAACCATTAGTCGCTACAAATGAATTTCAACATAACAATTACGAATTACATTGAACAATCTAGCAATGGTTTGTAATAAAACGATCCAATGAACGTATTAAAATCATCTTTTCACAAT
Source organism: Erythroxylum citrifolium (assembly GCA_026284465.1). Classification (NCBI taxonomy): domain Eukaryota; kingdom Viridiplantae; phylum Streptophyta; class Magnoliopsida; order Malpighiales; family Erythroxylaceae; genus Erythroxylum; species Erythroxylum citrifolium. The sequence goes on along the minus strand of JANKOE010000008.1, from coordinate 49,612,813 downwards.
ACCCAAATCCATACACATCGGATAACACAATCAATTTCTAAAGAGAGAAAAAAACAACAAATACAAGGAAGGAATGTTTAATCAGGTTGTCGGTGTCGATGTTGCCTCCGAACTGGCGTTAGAAAGTTACCCCTTCATGGATCTCTCACAGAGGAGAGCTTCCATCGACCTCTTCGTGCTCTCCTGAAGCTCCCAAAGCTCTCTCTCCTTTCAGCCAAAAAAACACCTTCTATTCTTTCATAAACCTTTCTGCCATCGCATGTCTATTATATTTAAAACAAGGGTTTCGGACAGCATATGTGTGAAAGTCACGACCATATGACATGTTAAATCATGGGCATGACTAATGGTGCACGACCATGACACAATATGTCATGGTCGTGACCTGCATTCTCATGACTTTTCTCTTCATTTTCATGCATTTTCTTGTCTCCTTTTGCTTTAATCTTTCTTCTTGTTCCATGGAGATAAGTGAATGTGAATCTCAAAAAGACGACGCAAAGATTGTGCTTGCGACTCACTTTAGCTTTTTTGCTTCTGAATTGTACCTGAAACCATATAAGAATTATAGTGAGTATCTTAAGCATTTTCATATCATTAATCACCAAGTGTAAAGGGTTAAATGTATCAACAATTAACCACATATCAATTTCTCCTACACTTAACTTTTGGTTGTCCTTAGGAAAAACATCAAAATTAAGCTCATAGACCCAACACATTTACTAAATTCTCATATTTTCCAAGAATACATAATCATAAGCAAAGATAATTGACTTTCAAAAATCATAGCAAGAACTCAATATTCCAAGCCTTTACTCATGATAAATCTTATTGAATACCTTTAAAAACTAAGCAATCTAATGGTAGACTTGGAAAATGTGTTTAAACAAGATATGTTCATAGGTACACTCAATACCATTCATGATCGTGCCATTTGACAACTTTGTATATCATTTCATTTCTCAACCGCTAAAATTCACATGCATAATAATGAATCAAAGGACTTTTTAAGATTGTAATGTGGATAAAGATAAGGTGAAATGTATTTTGGTCAAGTAACATGAAAGCCTTCAAAGCTAATGAAACAAAGTAACACTCAATGTGACATCAAAGTGCAAAAACCAACATTCCCTCTCAATTATGTACATCAACTATGATGAATGCAAAAATGATGTTTCATAACTCAAACTTAAGCTCTCACACACAAACCATATGAAACGTAACTAATCAAAAGGGATCACTCATAAGGATTGATGATAACATTTACCTCATTTCTAACATACTCAAATAACTCATTCAATACAACTTTGGGAGGATGCATTAATTATGAATAACTTTACAAACAACATATGCATTTCCTCCTTGATACATTTATGTAAGCATTTTTTCATTCTTTTTCTTTTTCCTTTCCTTTCTTTTGCTTTTCTCTTTTCTTTCTTTCTTTTCTTTTCTTTTCTCTTATAAAAAATTTTAAAAAAATTGCATCAACATGGGAATTTCAATGATATGATATAAATTAACATCCCAATATAACCAACCTACACATATATATATCCCCTACATTTATACTTTTGTATATCCACAAACTCAACAATCACAAATGTTCCACTAGCTTTAAGGCTTGGGAAGGACATTTGGTTAGGGTTAGAGCATGTAATGTGGTTAATATATAACAGCCCAGACTACCTGCCCACAGATATTGTCCGCTTTGGATTGCCTATCTAGCTAAGGCCCTCACGGTTTTACTCTTCCTGCACCTGCGAAAACACATCTATGGGGAAGAGGTATCCATACCCTTATAAGGTGTACTTCGTTCTCCTCTCCAACCGATGTGGGATCTCACAATATCCACCCCTTTAGGGCCCAGCATCCTCGCTGGCACAATAGGTCAGGAACCAGCTTTGATACCATTTTAATTGTCACAACCTGGTAACATATCGGGCCCATGACAACCGTCGCATAACCGAGTTAAGGACACTCACGGTATCCTTAATCTGACTATGCAAGGCTAATTGAACATCTCTTCCTTTTTTTTCTTTTTTTTGAAAAATTTGGGCAGCACAACGGTTGTATTTTAAAAATCCCAAAAACTCAATCAGATACCTGCAAATAATTTTAAACACAGTTCTATATTCACATCAAAAATTTTACCACAACTTCAGGACTTTAAAGTCCACTCAAAGCAATCTCAACAACAATATCAACATTCATACATAAGGTCTTTTATAGCAACAAAATAGTCATGAGTTAAATTTATATAATCATAAAGCATGTCATCATAACCAATATAATAAAAACAGTAAAACAGTTTATGAATCACTATACAACTAAAGCACTAAACAGAAACTACCCAAGTTCGGTAATTCTCCAAAAATGTCAAAAAGATCGCACGATCCACTTAGAGCTTCAAGCTCTCTAAATTAACCTGCATGGTTGGAAAGCAAAGGGGGTGAGTACACTATGTACTCAGTGAGCAAGACGAAAACATATGTCGCAAATAAAACTTGATACACACCAAGATGTAGGAAAATCCCGGGAGGTACATCATATGTACCAGGTGCGGAAAACAAAAATTTTTGTTACCGGGACCTTCCCG